>JACBFG010000026.1:315113-426579 GCA_013435955.1 Diaporthe sp. HANT25 | reverse complement strand
AAGGTAAGCCCCCCCCCCCCTAAAGTTGGCGCTGATTTCAAACCCACTGACTGGTATCCCAGATTCTGTCTGATCCCCGCATACAAGCCATCATCCCAGAGCTGCGGCAGGTGTGGGGCGACGCGGAGTACCTCCTCGAGCTCGACTTCGCGAAGAAGGTAATCTCGGGCGCGCCCTCAATATCAGAATGCCAACGCCTTTATGGGAGCTTCCCGTACCTTGATCAGTACCGCCAGCTGGCCCGCATGGAGGCCAACACGCTCGACACCGCGCTTGGAGAGAGGGGCCTCCCGCCCGTCCGCAAGATAGCCTTCCTAGGATCCGGGCCGACGCCGTTCTCAGCCCTGTGTTTCCGGGAGAGGTTAGGACCGGAAATTGAGATTGTGAATATCGACCGCAGTCCGGAGGCGATCGACCACGGCCAGCGGATGGCACTCTCGCTGGGCCACGAATTCTCCGGGAACATGAGTTTCGTCCAAGCCGAGGTTGCCGCCTCGGTTTCGAGCCCGTCATCCTCGGACGGCGGGAACGGCACACCCTCCTCCCCTACAGGCCCCGAGGCGCTGGCCTTGCCGGATCTGGGCGACTGCGACCTCGTTCATTTCGCCGCACTGATCGGTGAGACGGAGAGGGACAAGAGGGACCTCCTCATCGCGGTCGCCAAGGCTATGAAACCGGGATCTCTGATCATGCTGAGGAGCACAGACAGCCTGCGGCAGTGCCTTTATCCCAAGATGGACGTTGATTGTTGGGAGGTGTTGGACGTGGTCAGCCCAGTCCTGGCGACAAGATACTTTGGAGCATCGACGAGCCTCACAACTATTGTGGTCAGTGTTGATGGTTAGGGGTCTGCATAATCATTGTTTTTGCCGTTTTGGAGCAACTTAGAATCGGTGGCGCGAGGAGTGTGTTGTTCATGGCCGGCATAGAGGCAGATACTGCGGAAACAAATAATTTTCAAATACGTGAAATACGAAATGAATTACTCCTGAGTTGGGAAAGTGGCGGAATGTCGTGAGGCATTAAAACGTCCTGGGCCCGGAGACCATTGAATAAACACATAATGTGAGCAGGGAAGCATGAGCAAGTTAGTGGCTCTTTCGCGGCCGCTTTCCTTGGGCGGCGGGCGCTTCGGTTGCGCATGTATTTGGTTCGCATGGGAAACAATATAATGCACTCGGGGTAGTTCATCTCTAGAGCCGGAGGATCAAGTCGCATTGTCACATATCATCTGATGTCTGCCCTACTGCCATCTTGCAGAATCTCGGCCAGTGAGATTGTGAGAGCTGCATGTGATGGCCTTGGCCCTGGCCCTGGGTGCTTGTTGCTGGGTGCTGGCTGGGAGCCGATACCCAGGCTGCAAAGAAATAAACTGAGTTATAATGTCGCCCACATTCCCTGACAACGGTCTCTGGCAAATCTTCAGATCAGGCCTCAAAGAAACTGGAAACGCCGAGCCCAAGCCAAGCTCAGCGCTTGAAGTTACATTCGCGCATTACAAGCGCGATGGAAAAGACCGCCGGCGGAGAAAGCAGTTTGACTTCGCCCGGGTGGGGATGATGTCACACATGACGCAGGCCCGTCAATGGCTCGACAGCTGGCAGTGCCTCAACGACGCGCGTGTTCGGGTCTCGAGCCGCCCCAGCGGAGCAGGAAAATCCCCCAGCTGGGCATGGCTGCGCAGCAGGTTTACCGTTAGTCGGACGGCGCTAGCAAGGCCTGGCGAGCAAATCGAACAATGCAGCACAGCATGAAACTGCGACGCCTCTCAGCCACGAATAATAGGGGCCGATGGGGTTCTGGTCGCTCAGGCCTGACTCGGCCTGAGAGGTGGGGATGACGCTGCGAGTGACTGACCTCCAGGCGAGCTATCGGCGTGCAGTTAATAAGGGTAACCAAGTCCCGTTTTCTTGTCAGAGAGCACGGAACTTGTCTGCCATCCCTTTTTCCGAGACTCTATCGCAGCATTCACCTCGGAGACGAAGTGCTTGCTCCACAAAGCATTCAGCCTTCAGCCTGCAGCCAAAGACACCGGCAGCCACCTCTCAAAGCTCCCCTAAACAGCCGACCAGCACGATGTCGCCAGCGGAGCCACAACCTCAAGCCAACATGGTGGCTGAACAGAACCTCCCCGCACCACCACCGCGGATAGAAGTGACGCAGCCGAGGACCTCTCCCCCGATGGGTAAGACACCTCCTCAAGACACAAGTCCCGACTTCCAAGCGAGACCCGGAGCTGACCCAACACAGACCCCGAGCGACCGCACACTATCGCGGATACGACGCCTCGGATGAGAGGTGGAGACCGCAGCCGGTGCTGCCCGGGACGCTTCTGCTTCTGCGTCCCGTGCCCTCTGCCCTGCGACTGCTGCATTATCTGAAAAGAGAGATGGTGGTCAGAGGCGGCTAGGCATGGTTTTCTTCGGCGTTCACAGGTTGATTTAGATGAGCGAATTGGATTTGTCGGTTCATTGGGATGATTACGAAGAACGTGGCCGATTGTGTCACCAGTCACAGTAATACAAATTGGGCAGCTCCTGCAACCAAGATATGGGCTGTTATTTCAAAAGTCGACTTTGTGATGGCAACGTGCATCCTCAGAGTTTGAAGTCACCGTTAGCCCTTTCCCATCCTGATGTCGACGGCTCCATCGCCGCTACGCGCTCCACGAGCTTGGTCTTCAGGCTCCGTGATCTATCGGTGCAAAGCTCGAATATTGTCGCCAGGTTGAACAGGAGAGTGTGCGAGGAGAAGCCACTGTCAACTAAGCTCTCCAGTATATCACGTCCCTGTCATCGCTTAGTCTTGGTGAATCAGAGTGAAGGAGGGAACAACTGTACCTCTTCCATTCTGCCCGTGTAGAGCAAACACACAGCCAGATTGACAGCAACCATCTCATCTTCGCCCATCTCGCCCCGGAGCTCCTGCCATGTTGAGAGAGCAGTCTCGTACTCGCCATCAGCCATGCCGCACAGAGCTGAAATGATTCTATCCCCAAACTCGCCTTCCTTGACACACAGCCTGGCAGCATCGGTGTTCCCAAGATGCAGCCACAGAAGCGCCTTCGCCATGTTCAGCTTGCCATCTGGGCGGCTCTTCAGACCTGCGAGATGGTGTGCCGCGCCCGCAAGGTCATCCATCTCGACCATTGCGCCCGTCACCTTGATGCCTAAGTCCACCAGTCGGTCTTTCCAGACCTCACTGGCTGAGTTGTCGTGATTAGCTAGTGCCGTCGCTATCTCAGCTCGAGCCTCCCTGGCAAGGTCATAGTAGCTCATGATGGCCCTCCTAGGGTCACCAAAGCCCATTGCTTGCAGGCGGACGATTAGGACGCGTAGGTCCCAGGGGACGAGGTGTGTGCCAGATATCTCGTCCATGTATATCGCACTGTTGACATCCTCGAGGGCTCGGACCTCTTGGGCTGCAATCTGAGTAGAGTCTATGAGCGTCAGGCATGATAGACGCACGTAGAGCAGGTCGAAGATCCTAGCATAGTCCGTGGGTGCTGGTGCAGGTTGGCCTCCAGTGCCAGTCAGCGCCTGCACGGCTGCGATGGCCGCGGCGCGGAAGTGGCCTCTGGCAAGTAGCTCATCTATAGGTGAGTCTGGAGCCGGTTGTTTGCTTGAGTTGCGGAAGGGAGGCGGGATGGTGACAGGCGTCAGGGGGTGGTAAATCTCAGGACGAAGAAGATAGGAGAAGTCCTTGGGTGGTAGGATGGCTGGGCTAGTAACCCGATTGGGCGCCGGTGAGCGAGGAGATGAGCGAGGTCTGTCGACAGAAGCTCGTGGGCTGCCACGTAGAGAGAGCGGGCGGGTTGGAGCCAGATGCTTTGCCGGCTGGGGAGACACGGGCGAAGCCAGGGGGTCGCTGCACTCAAGGCTTCAGTAAACAGAAGGAGCAAGCCAAGTCCGGAGGACTCACTCATCTACATCGAGTGGGCCCTTGGTTGAGGATCGGGGCCTCGTTGCTAGACTTGAGGTCAGCCTGTGTCATGTCGTATGCAAGGGCTCAGGACTGCGATGTGCAGGCAGCTTCAGGGTGCAGACGGGTGTCACTCAAGCAACGCCTGTTCGCGTCGATCCCCAGGTTTGGTCTAGATTGGCCGAGCGCTCAAAATAAGGGGACTTACGCCTGCCCGTTGAAGACTTATTTCGAACATGCCCACGTACGGGTAAAGTTTGTGATTGATCCATGATATTGTTGACGAAAAGGGGGGTTATCAGTCGATGGATGATGGGCTGAACAGATGGCTGTCGCAAGCGTCTGGAGCTTGGGCAGTTGATCCAGCATCCACGTCGAACCAGCCGTATCACAGCTGCTGCCAGCTGGCGACCACCTTACTCGGTCCTGGCCGCCGTCCCAGAGAATACTTTTGATATTGATGTTTATTTTACATTTTTAGAATACTGATGATATTTAGAATTGAACGATAACAACCAAATGATAGTCAAAGGAGATGATATTGGTGAGCCCGGAGCTCCCAGTTGTACAAGCGGCCACCCTGGAGCCGTGGAGCTGAGGACCTCATCTATGCACAGGCATCCCCATCTTCCACAAACTCATCTATACCAAGTTCTCACATGGAAGGGGATGTCGTGATTCTTCATTTGATTCAATGTTTTCCATCACGATGGGATATTCTTCTGGTGCTTTGGATGGAATCAAAGAACTTCGTGGAATATCACAGGTCGTTGGTGAAGGCATCCAATAAGCATTAAACGCATCTGTCCCAACGCCTATCCATTTTGAATGGTCTGTATAGCTTGCAAAGTATCAAAGCCAGCATGGAGCGGCTTGCCACCGTTTCATCACCGCCATGTTACCATGTGGCGCTACTGAAGCTCTCCTCGCGAAAAAGTCTACGCCGGTGGCAGGCCGTGTCAACCATAGGTACCTAATCGCTCCTAAGTTCACGAACCAGAGATAGTACAATCAAGTCCAAGGAAATCTAGCCTCGGGTATTCGTGTAGCACATACTCGCTGTTCATAACATGAGCTGCTCAGCCCCCTCATATTGTTGTCACTCCAATAATGACCCGGGCTCTACCAAATGCGCCGCATCGCTGGTCCATCACAACTAAGTCAGGGTAAATAATACTTCATTTGCGCTCACAAGGAAATATACTCCGGAAACCGTCTCACAATCAGAGAAAATGAAGCTCTCCGCCCTCTTCACCGCCTCCATAGCCGCCCTGACTGGCCTCGGCAACATCGCGAGCGCAGAGTCATACTGCGCAAAGAAAGTGCGGCCCCCCTGGGCGTGGCGCTGGGAGATACACATCGACGAGGTCGGAGACGTCCAAGACACCTGCGACCGGCTCTGGAAGGGCCTCGAGGGGCACGGGAAGTTCTGCGTGATCGAAAACCCCTCGGGGTGCCAGACGTCCAACTACTACGAGAACGAGAACGCGCTCCACATGTGGTTCAAGACCAAGGAGCTGTGTGACGACGGAATGGTCGCGGAGGCGTTCTACAACGCGACCAAGAACGAGTATGGGGCTATTCTCTGTGAGCTGAAGGACGAGAACTGGATGTTTGATCCTAAAGGGCAGGGCATCGAGGGTGCATAGGCTTGCCTGGATGGATGTGGTAGCGTGAGGGAGACGGACACGGTGGAGTCACCTCGATATGGAAGAGCTGCATATACTCTAGAGCTCTCCAGGCTCTCTGGACCCTTTGTAGCATCTGACAGCTATTAATTGGAGCAGCCATCGCAGATAAACGCTACAGGACTCATTTGACGTTCTGAGAGACTGGTCTTCTAGGACTGAAATTGTTTTGATCGTCTGTCTATGAAAATTCAAATTATTTGCCTCTGGATCCTGAAGTCTTCCTGCTGCTCTTCTCTGTGCTGACTACTGACTGTTATTTCGGCCCAGGCTGGTATATCCTGGATGTGCTGCCGACTACATTCGTCTAATAAGCAGAGGTGTGCTCGATCGCCCTTCAGCATGCCCAGGCTGCCTTTTCGAGCCATGACATCTGATCACTCGATATAAGACTCTTCACAGTACATCATCGAATTGATCACATCTTATATCGTACTCTTGACAAGCAGACCATCCGTCTCTCCCTCACCATCCTCGTCAGGCGCCACGGAGGCATACGGCGGCGGGCGTTCCGACTCGGCAGAAGCAGAAGGTAGCTCGCTGGCCCCGTCGGAGCCGATTCCTTCGCCGCCTCCGGGCGCGCCTCCGTCCTCACCACCCGGAACAGCCCCCATCTCCAAGTCCGGGGCCGTCTCACCCTGGCCAGTCTCGCCCTGTTTCTTGTTAGGGAGCGGAATCCCGCAGCACGAAGTCGCAGAGCCGAGGGTGAGCCACAGGCCAGACACGATGAGGACAAGGACGAAAAACGCCACGACCAGGGGCCAGAGAATGGCGGGCAGGAGGAAGAAGACGGGGAAGAAGGGCATGGCAGCGGCGTCGCGGCGCGTGACGGCCGGGACCCAGGGCTGGTCCCAGTTGGCGGTCTTGCCGTCCCCGGGGAAGACTTGACACAGGATAATCCAGGCTGAGATGACGAAGCCGATTATGTAGACGACCACCACGGGGGTGGTGGGGAAGCCACCGGACGCCATATCGTCGATTTGGAATGATATTGATGAGGGTGGGCCTGCGTCCGAGTGGACTTCTGCAGTCCACGACGAGGAATGGTCGAACTTGAATCCGTTGAGGGCACCGCTCATCGCAGTGAGGTCCAGATGTCGCGAGTCTTGGTTTGGCTGATCGAATATTCCTGGCAGGTATATCACCAGGCGTCGTTTCCAGAATGTAAATTGTTTAAAGAGGACCTCGGGATTGAGCGGGCCTTGGAAGAATGCTCTTACATTCTCCGGGGAGGCGATGCATTGGTCACGCAAGGATCCTACGGTCCCCAGCTTACATCATTGCAGCTCAAATGTCAGCAATTTGGCCACTCAAAGCCTACTGGAGCCTGGGCAAGGCTGATTTGGCAAGGCATACCTGTGAATGAGATTCATTGGAGGGCAGCCCTCGACCTGCAATGCGCATGCGCGTTGGAAACATGCCTAAGAAGGCACCACTCAGAGCAGCCAATACTTGCGGTAGCTAAGAGGTGTGAAGAAATGTCAGATCTGAGGCTAAAGCAAGAAGGGGCTCGAGGGGTTTGGGTATTATCATAAGTATTTCGGAACAATATGTACAGAAAACAGAAACAGCTAACGACCTATGATTATGCCTTAGTAACCTCGTATACCCATCGTGCACCCACGGCTATCCAAGCAACAAGCACATAAGATCTTCTGCAGCCCCATCCCCGCAGATTACAGGCTTCGAGGAAAGCGAGTTCAACACACAGACGCCCTTGGTCCTGTTATATCATAGCTCTCCATCACCACAGCATCATCGCGCCTAGCACCTCACAGCAACGCCAGTCCAGCGGCCGCCAGCCCTCCGAATATCTCCATTCCCAGGGCGGCAGTCTGCCTGGGCGCCCAAGCCTGGGCCGCCGTGGTCCCCGAGCTGGAGCTGGTGGCAGTGGCCGAGGCCGAGGCCCCGGTGCCAGTTGCCGTGGCACTTGAGCCGCTCGCGGTGCCGGTGGCCGTGGCACTGGCGCCCGACGCGGTCGAGCAGCTGACCGTGCTCGGGACCGAGACGCCGTTGGCGGAGCAGATCTGCTGGGCAAAGGTGATGGCGGAGGCCTGGTCGGCCTCGCTGCAGGCGCCGACCAGGCAGCAGGCGACGTTGCCGAGGAAGTCCTGGTTCGCGCAGATGCACTTGGGGTCGGTGCCACAGCCGGCGTAGGAGCCGCCCGAGAAGAACTCCGAGGCGCAGCTTTGCTGTTGGTGGGTTTGGATGTCAGCTACGGCAGGGATCACACGGTACAAGGTCTATAACGGAGGAGTCGGTGACAATTTGTGGGATGTGGACAGCGTGGGTAATACTGCAGGTGAGCGAAAGCAGTCAGACAGTCAGTCAGACTTACAGCACAGGTTGGCAGCCCGTTGAACTGGGCGACGGTCAGGCCGGCGAAGATGGCCGCCGAGAGTGAGAAAGTGGGGAAAAGCATGTTGACGGGCGCGTCTGAGTAGGTAGTATACAATGGCAATTAGATGGCAGTCTACTGGTGTTGCACAGCGAGAGATAGTCTGGCTGAGGTGGGAGGGGGTATATAGAACTGAAATGATCTTATGAATAGACGAACTTGAAGCCGAAGAGAGGTGAGGGCAGAAGAAGGGTAGAGTTCACTGAAGATCACCTTCGATGTTGCACAAGGGCGGGTGGGGAAAGTTGTAGCTTCTTGAGCGAGGGCCAGCGCGCCGATACCCAGCCAAAGCTAACCCAGCTCGGCAAGCAGGCGAGGAAGGATCGAGCAGGAGCGGCCAGGGGCACACCACCTAGGGAAGACAAATGGGGAAGCGAATTGGGGACTGTTCATGCGGTAAGATGTTAAGCGTTAGACTACAGCAGGTTTGGGAGTAATAGTCTATAATCCTTGGTCTTCTTGTCTGAGACAGACAATCCTCCCAAGCCGACTTGTCCTGCCGTCAACTACGCCATGTTGTGTGAAGCGTGACGGAGGGGCCGGAGAGACTCTGGGGTTGAGACGGTTAGGTGCCAAGCTCAGGTCCGGCTTCTGAATCGTGAAGATTAGGGTATTGACTGCGAACATAGAAATAAACCCAGCAGGCATCCCGGTGATTTTCTCCATCGCCGGCTTTGCTCGGGGTGATGATACTTCTGGCGGTATCATATGCCGAGCTTGACTGCTTGCTGCTTGCTCGCGCGTCGGCAAATTCCTACAAAAAGCAGTTACAGCAGCCATGGAAGGTTTCTTCAGTGACAGGGTCGAGAAACTATTTCGGGTCCCTCGGCCTGGACGCTGCCATCGTCGAGGTCAAGAACCATTGTCGACACCGGACTGGCTGTCAAAGCTGCACAAATTGACAATTTCCAACTAAACCTTAATGGGGTCTCCACCGAGCCCACCGAACCCCACTGCCCCACTGAAGAGACTCAGCTGTGCTTCCCTGGAGCTTTGGCCCTGCTGCTAGTTGATTGACGACCGCTCTGGTGCTTTGCGGCGTGGTATCGTCGTTTTTCTCTCCCGACGTCTCTCGTGACTGCCGGATGAACACGCCAAAGATTGTCAGGGATATATCTAACTTCCGCCATCAAGTCGTCTGTGACGAACTGCCGCGCCACTGCCGATCAAGCCAGAGGGCGGAGAAACATGCACCTACAGACGATGTTCACATAGATGAACAAGCTGCTGTACCGTGTGCTGGCGCCCCGGTGCTGTGACATCGGACGGCGGCTCCACTTGAAATGGGCTGACCACGAGGTTCAGTGTGATCAGGGATGGTCCATCTCTCTCTCCCGATACTGCCATATTTCCATACTGCCCGACTGCCGCCCTTGTTTCTGCGTGTCTATCCCCCGCAGTGGCCCGAGCAATCAGCCCGTGAAGGCCGTTTTACAAGCCCATCCATGATCGAGGTCACTGATGCCCACGCCCACGCCCGCGGAACGGCACGCAACGCGTGAGATGTGCCTCTCTCTCTGTGTGTGCATGTGTTGCGTTGCACTGCACTAGCACTGCCGCTCAGGATGACGGAATGCTGCAGGAGGGGAGCTTTCGAGGGCTCCTATTAGAGTTCAAGAGGTGCACGAAGCACGCCTCTCACGCTCATCACAATGTGCTGCTGCAACTCTAAATGCTGCTATAGCTTTTGGTCTAGCTCCAACCAGTCGGTCACTTCAGACGACTGGCGCCAAGCCAACAGGGCACCTAGCACCCATGAGTGTGCGGGAACGGACGCCTATACCTTCCCGTCCTCACCCACGACTCTTTATCGGGAACTCCACGCTCGTATACACCAAAAATTCCAGTTTCTCCCGGTTTCCCTGGCAGTGCTCTGTCGAGGTCTGGTGGCTGTTCAAGCAATCACCATGCTTCTTTCTTGACCGCCCATATCCTCTTAATAGTCTACCTAGATATCATTACAACACATTATTGCTACCGCTTAGAGCAGATCATCATGGGTCTGGGAATTCTCGAGGACAGGGTCATGGACCACGTCCCAGGTACGCGCCGCGCCCACGAACACATGCACCCCATCCTCACCCACTGACCAACCCTGCCGCAGGGACGACCCGCTATTTCGACGACACCTCGCGGCCGCAGTACGCCGCGCAGGGAGGCGCCCGCGGCCTCAAGACCGACAACAGCGGCGCCGTGCCCATCATCCTCGTGCCGCAGCCCTCCGACGACCCGAACGACCCCCTGAACTGGCCGCTGTGGAAGCGCGACCTCATCACCTTCATCCTCTCCTTCTCCGCCATCTTCGCCACCGCGCTGGGGCCCATCCTCGCCGCCAACACCGTCACCGTGTCGCTGTACATGAGCCATGACTTCACCGACGTCGCCGTCCTGACCGGCTACTTCCTGCTCGGCACCGGCTTCGCGAGCGCCTTCTTCGTGCCCTCGAGCCGCGTCTGGGGCAAGAGGCATACCTTCATCTTCGGCATGATCGTGCTGGTTGCGTCGAGCGCCTGGGGCGGCGTCGTCGGGTACCAGAAGGATTACACCAGCTTCCTCTGGTCCCGGATCATTCAGGGGGTTGGGTGCGCGCCGTATGAGGCTCTGGTCAACGCTGCCGTGGGCGACCTGTACTTCGTCCACCAGCGCGGCAGCAGAATGGCATTGACGAACCTGGCCGTTTTTGGCGGGGCCTTCTTCACGCCCATTGTCGTGGGCAAGATCACCCACGAGCTGAAGTGGTGGTGGACATTCTACCTGGTGGCGATCTTCTGCGCCCTGTGCTTGCCCGCGATAGTGTTCCTCTGCCCCGAGACTGCCTACAGGCGGGACACCAGCCTCAACACGGACATGCTGGCCCAGGAGGACCCCGCCGGCGCGGCAAACGGCGACGACCACCCCCTAGCATCCCGGGACCACAACAGCCAGGACTCGGAGAAGGCCATCACCGCAGACGGCACCAAGCCCGCGGCCGACGGCACCACCACGGCGGCCGTCCCGGCCAAGACCAGCTACCTGCGGTCCCTCGCGCTCTTCAACGGCCGCAAGACGGACGAGGCCCTCTGGAAGCTGGCCCTGCGGCCCTTCCCGCTCTTCCTGCAGCCCGCCTTCCTGTGGGCGTGCCTCATCCAGGGCACCCTGATCGGCTGGACCGTCTTCATCGGCGTCATCCTCGGCGCCTTCTTCCTCGGCTACCCGCTGTGGTGGGACGAGGTCAAGACCGGCTACGCCTACACCGCCGCCTTCATCGGCGCCATCGTCGGGTTCCTCATCGCCGGCGGGCTGTCGGACTGGTCGGCAAAGGTCATGACACGGCGCAACGGCGGCGTCTACGAGCCCGAGTTCCGCATCGTCCTGGTCATCCCGCAGTTCATCTTCGGGTGCATCGGCGTGTTTGGGTGGGGTGCCGCCTCCGATGGGCTCCTGGCTAGCAAGTATGGGTATGCCGTGCCGCTGGCCTTCTTCGGGTTTGAGGTCTGCGGCATGGTGATCGGCGCTGTCGCGAGTAGTCTTTACATCGTGGATGCATATCGTGAGTAGTCCAAGATTCATCCATTTCGCGTTAGTGGTAGCGGATCACTGACAAGACGGAACAGGCGACCTGGCCATCGAAGGCCTGACGTGCATGATCATATTCAAGAACATGTTCAGCTTTGCCCTCACCTTCAAGGCCTACGAGTGGCTCATCACCAACGGCACCAAGGCGACGCCCCTCTTCAACGCCCTTGGCGCTATACAGGTGGTTATCTGCGCGTCCAGTATACCGATGTGTAAGTGCCCGTCGCAGCTGCTCGATTTGTGGTCCTGGCTGACAGTTTTCGTAGACATCTACGGCAAACGGAATCGTAGTTTCTTCCACCGCCATGATATTTTGAAAATGCTTGGACTCAGGTGACTGTGTCCATATGCCTAATGGGATGTTTGTGTGTTTTACTGCGCCCGCGCATATTTAACTAGCAATTTTAATATACATAGCGTATCGCTTGAAAGATTTCAAATACTGGCCATTGACTTGTCTCATGTGTATCCTACAGCTGAGCAGACTGCCTAAAGATATTCTGCTCGGCTTGCCGTCTTGAGGCTAATTCTTATGTGGAAAACTCTCGAGAGATGACCTCTCATGTGATGACATCTTGCTGGCTGACTTCCAGTGGGACCGTGTCTTACGTACCATCAATAGCTAGCCAGGCGTAATGCAATGCTCTATTATGGATACCTGAACACTCTGTATGAACTCCTGATTTGCACTATCTAGGCCATACGACAGGAACAACCCCCTTTTAGCCCCATGTGCCACCACCACCGCCCGACCGTCCTCCTCTCCTCTGGGCACTCAGTCGCCAATCGTCCTCCCCTTGGTACTTGTTGTACAGCGGCTGGATCCTCTCCGCCTTCTTCCTCTTGCTGAGCTGGTCGGTGGGCGCGACCTTGAAAAAGGTCGGGGCCGCCTCGACCAGCCACTTGGGCTCGATGGCCGTGGTGATGTGCATGTACTCCTTGGTGGTCATAACCAGCGAGTGGTAGATGACCCACTCGGCGTTCTTGCCGAAGAGCGCGGAGCTGGGGTGCAGGTAGACGTTCGTGCCCTCGATCAGCGTCTTGTATCCCTCCTGGGGGTCCTTGCGGGCAGAGTTGCGGAAGAAGCCCGAGCATAGCGCGCGCCGTACTTTCTCCGTGTCGCGACCGCACGACGTGATGGGGTGCCGGTACCGCTGCATCATCTTAGTGAGCTGCTCCCGCACGTCCTTCGCCCGGCGAACGCTCCGTGCTTGGATGAAGTTTTCGAAGCACCACGCGTTTGAGAACCCGCTGTGCTTCCACGAGTTGTACACATTGAGCAACGTCAGGTGATCGCCGTGCGGGTCGTGGAATTTAGCTTTCTTCTGGTCGGCCTGGGATTGCTTCTCTTTGGGTCGGTAGAACACGGTTTGGATGTTGAGCATGGAGACAATGGTGAGCATTTCATCGGAGCAGCCCAGGTCGACGCTGTACACAAGCCCCTTGGCTAGTGAGGGGTCGACAGGAAAGTCTGCCATCTTTCGACCAAGACGGGTGAGAAGGCCTTCATCATCCAAGGCGGACAAGGCGTACAATTCTTCCAGGGCCGTAAGCATAGTATTCATAGGCGGTGGATCCATGAAACCAAAATGCAGTAGGTCGTTGATGCCCGAGGCTTTGAGCATCAGAATCGTATGTGCCAGGTTCTGCCGTTGGATCTCAGGTATCGTGGTAGGTAGCATCTCTGACTCGAATGCCTGCTGAGTGTATAGCCTGAAACATTTTCCAGGGCCTGTTCTTCCTGCTCGTCCTGCACGCTGTTGAGCGCTGGCACGAGAAATGGGCACGACGACCAGAGAGTCCATTCCCAGTTTCGGGTCGTAAGCATTCTGCTTCACAAAACCGGGATCGACCACGTAATAGATGCCGTCAATAGTGATTGATGTCTCAGCAATATTGGTGGCCAGCACAACCTTCCTGCTTCCTGGAGGCGCGGGCTCAAAGATCCTGCTTTGCATCTCGCTCGGCAGAGCTGAGTAGACAGGCAGGATGAGCAGCTCGGGTACATTAGGGCCGAGGGCCTTCATACGCTCGAAGAGAACTTCGCAAGCCGTGTCAATCTCCTCTTGCCCAGTGAGGAAAACGAGAATGTCTCCAGCCGGTTCCGCGAGGTGTATCTCCATGACCGTGACCAATGCTGCATCGAGGTAATCGCTCTCCGGCTCTTTCGAGTACAGAACTTCCACAGGGAAAGTTCTTCCGGGGATCGTGAAAATTGGTGCCTCGTTGAAGTACGAGGAAAACTTGTCCGCATCCAGAGTGGCCGAGGTCACAATGATTTTGAGATCGGGCCGCCGTTTGACAGTCTTCTTCAACAAGCCGAAGAGCACGTCCGTGGCAATTGTACGTTCGTGAGCCTCGTCTAGCATGATGACTGAGTATCTCTGCAAGTCAGGATCCATGATGATCTCTCGCTGGAGATGGCCGTCCGTCATATACTTGATGACAGTGTCTTTGCTGGTCTTGTCCTCGAATCGGATGGCATAACCGACCTCGGCGCCGACCTCACATCCAACTTCTTCTGCCACACGTTTTGCCACGCTCATTGCCGCGACTCGACGGGGTTGCGTGCAGCCGATCATGCCTTGATCACCAAACCCAGCTTCCGCCAGGTACTGTGTCAGTTGCGTGGTCTTTCCAGAACCAGTTTCTCCAACCACAATCATAATTTGGTTGTCCTTGATGGCTTGAATGAGCTGGCTCCTGAAGCTGAAGACGGGCAGAGACTCTCGTTGCTGCTTGATGCTCATATTTGAACGTTTGCCCATGGATGCATCCTTCGGTGCAATTGCTTTCCTCCAATCCGGTGCTGTGTCCGTTTTTTGTCGCATCGTGGCCTGCCTCATATCACTGGCAAATTTCCTCTTGTCAGGATCTGCCATAGGATCCTGCCACTGAGTTGCCAGATCCACCTTCGAGTCCTGTTCCTTCGCCGCTGCCTCTTGCTGGCGCATTTCCTTCCTCTCTTTTGCAAGGTTTGTCCCGGACATCGCAGCTCGGTTGAGTGACCCATCTGGTGCCTTGACGATTCGGATTGGTGACAATTCGAGACTCTGTTTCGTCTGGCCCGCGAGGAAAGGAGGTTCCTCGTCCCGAATCTCAATGTCCACATCCTCCTCAAGGTCCATTTGGCCCTCGCCCGTAAGTGTGGCGTTATAGTCCTCCTCCAAATCAGGATAATCGGACGCCTTGACAACTCCAGATGCGATTAGCTGACGTATTTCCCATCTTTCAGGCGACGTCATCCGCTTTTTGTGCCGCTTCTGTGAGCCAAAACCGTTGGTTGGCATGCTGCTCGGCATGGCGCCCGCGCTGCCCAAGGCCATCGAATTAGCCCCGGACTGTATCCTCGCCTGGGGAGCGAGATCATCGCCAGTCCCCTGGTCCACATCTTTCATGGACAGTCCGATCCGATTTCCCTCGATTTTGATAACTTTGACCTTCACGTTCTGGCCTTTCGCAACGAGATCTGAGGGGTGATTTACCCTCTGCCCCTCGACCAGCGCTGATACATGTACTAGACCGTCGGCCTTGCCCTTTATTCCGTGGATGTTGACAAAAGCCCCGAAGTCCTTGATGCCCGTGACATGTCCATCGTATACTTTGTAAAGCTGTGGTGTATCGTCGAGCTCCTGCGGTGGGGGTCGTCGAAACTGCTCGTCCTCGTCCTCATCGTCGTCGAAGCGTCCTCGCCTCCTGTGCCCCCTCCGGCTGTCCCCATTCATGTCATCATCGTATTTTCGGGACCTGCCCCTCGAATAATCGTCATAATATGTATCTCTGTCTCGATCTCGGTCTCGATGGCGATCTTTCCTCCGCCTATGGGATCCGTCGTCGTCAGGGCTGCGGCTGCGCTTCCTGCCTTTCGACGGCCTATCTTTTGTCGCCTTGCCCTCCAAGTCTTCGAGGAGAGCCAGGGTATCATCGATCTCGTCTATTCCGCTGGCCACCGGATCCTTATCGGGCATGCTCAGGCCCTTGAATATTTGCTCCTTCTCCTGGATGGAGCGTGTCGGCCGATCGTCGTCTTGCTGTTGGGGCTTCCCCTTCATCTTGGGGTGCATCGTGCATACGAGCCGATCCACACTCTCGATCAGGCTGTTCGGCAGGGAAGATGCGCCCATGCCGGGCAGCATCTTCTTGAAATCATCGAGGGTGTCGCATTCTAACCGTTTCGCGATGACGAACTCGGCGAGGGTCTTGCGGGCGTCATTGTCGGCGATGCCCAAGTGATTTTGCAGCTCTGAGGATATCTTGGAGACGAGCGATAGCTGCTCCAGGGACTCGAGTGCTGCCAACTCGTCCATGGTCGTTGTGCGGCGGAAAAGATTTGGAAGATGCGCGGTCGGGAAATGCGACTCGAGTGTGAGGTTTCGGCCTGGAAGATTTAGGCAGGGGTGTGGTTGACGGATCGGCGCTAGGAGCTAGCTACACATAGCACACCCACTCACCTGCGAACAGCCTAGGCAGCCGACAAGAGCCGCGCGAAAAGGTCTACTGGAGATAAAATATTCCACATGGATTTGCGCCATACGAGGTTATCCGATAGCAGGTTATTCTACAAGAAGGCACCTCATAGGAAGCTGATATATGAAAGGTTAGCACAAAAAAAAGGTATCCCACGGCGCACAGGGGAATTTCTCAAAGTGGTTTGCCATCAGAGGTTGCCCCATTGGAAAGTCGTCCCAAGGTTGATTTTCCATAGGCTCTAGGAATTCACCTACAGCAGATTGTCAAACGCGTCATATCCCGCTGGAGATCAAGTTATTCCTCTAGAGATCGTCTCATGGAAGTTTTGTCTTGCAGTAGATTATTCTATCGGAGCCTGTCGTACGGAGAGCACCCATTACGCCGAGCCAGCCACGATGGTATTTTTGCTGGAAGAGACTCCCACTACCCCAAATACATGAGGCTATTCCTTCTGGCATTTCCCTGACGATAGACAGCAAGCTGAGGTATAAGTCTGCGGACTGTGCTTCCTGGGAGACAACAGACGGGGCTCATTGTTGTGGTACATTTTCCCAAATAATGGTTGGTTGAGTCTCGTCTCAACTTTTATTTTCCACTTTCGTGAGATTAACAAGGCTGTTGGGATCTTTTCTCACCTCAGTTCGTGAGCACCGTTTTCCGGCGCCTCGAATCACAGGTTCCTGACTGGTGCAAGCCAACGCACATGTTGTATGGCTATGACAAGACTCCCGTGAAGAGGAGTGACACTGCTGCGCTCAGATCGGTTGCATTGCAGAGAGAGCCCAAGACTCTACTGCGAGCCAGGTTATACTGTGTAGGAGGTGCCTGAATACGGTATAAACATCCTTGACGGCCGTTTTCTGGCATTGAACCCCTTAACCTTAAGCCGCCCCACTTGCGTACCCCCGGCCAAACACTGCCACTCCCGAGGAAACATGACCTCAGTCCCTCCTCAGCACGGCCTAGCTTCTGGGTAGTCCAGCCCAGTTCAGTCGAACCGCATCGCCCCCGGCGGACCCCAACTACTTGGCCCAGTACGTACATCTCTGCGGGAGGCCGGTGTCCACGGGACCTCTGACTGTCGCCTATTGAACCGTTCCCCAGTGACCCATTCGTCCTCGACTCTCGAGCCGCATCCTGCCTACAGCTCCAACTCATCCTCTCTCCTACAACGCTCCTCCACTCTGCTTCGACTCACGCAATCACTGCTGCGCATCAACAACCAAATCGTACTATCCACACCATTTCCGAACTCGGCCAGCAGGACGACTGCGACTGCGCACCACGATGTGCTCCTCCGACATCTTCTTAGGCTTCCTCGCCATTCTATTCCCACCCTTGCCAGGTAGGCACCTCCTGTCCAACCCCACCTCCATCTTGTCGCAGCCGCTCGCACCGCTCTCGTGGTCCAAGGGGGTCGTGCGAGCCGGGCATCATCGCGGCGAATGAGGCGACTGCTAACCATCAATCTACAGTCTGGGTCAAGTGTGGAATCTGCAGCGCCGACTCGGTCATCAACATCCTCCTCTGCGTCCTTGGCTTCCTCCCCGGCCTCCTGCACGCCTGGTACATCATCGCCAAGTTCCCGGAGCCCGACTACGCCAACTACGAGCGCGTCGGCGACTCGGAGCACGGCCGCGTGACATATGTCGTCGTCTCGCAGGACGAGAACGGCCGCCGGTCGCAGCGGGCGCCCCGCGGGCAGGCCCAAAGCCAGCAGCCGAAGCCGGCCCGCCAGGGCAACATGAGCTACGGTACCTCGCAAGGCAACAATGCCGGCGCCTCTTCCTCCTCGTCGGCGCCACAGGGCTCGAGCGACGACCAGGCTCCGCCGCCCAGCTATGCCCAGGTCGTCATGGGCGACAACAAGATTCAAGACCAGAGCCGGTGATCAAGTGCCGACAGAAATCGGAGGCTGGTTTTGAGCGTCCCATGGCAATAGCTGGGATCGCTGTGATGGGTTTCTTGAGATGACGGAAGACGAGGCGTTCGATCAAGGGCGGGAAGAAACGACGGACAGGAGAAAGACCAGACAGCCGCGGAGGACCAGGGCGAAGAGTCCAAAAGCTCGGCGCAGTGCTAGCCTATTACAGGCTCACGATTCACTCTTTTACGAGATATACACGTACACGGATTTGCATCGAACGGCGTTCTTGGGGGAGGTTGGCATGAGGATTCGGACGGTTGTGGGTTTCGAGAGCTCGGCATGCGACCTGGCGCGACAGAACTGTTACTCCTTATTGCATTTGTTTTCCTGCTTTTGTCGTGTTTTTGCTTTTGCACGAATGACCAAAGTCTAGGTGGTGGGATTCATTGTCTCAATATTCCCTGGCCCTCCTAGCAGAAAGATACTACACCTGAGCATGAGGAAACTTGATTCTCCTTTCTGCCTCAATAGGAAGAAATGCCATTTCTGGTGCGTTCTGACCGAATATCTTGGAGATTAGAGAAACTAGGTCCTGCACCTTCCTAGCTCCGTCCAAAGTGTCTCTTGTCCTCGTGCTCGAGGAGCTGTCTGCCTAACGTGACGATGCCGTCCTCAGTTGTCATGGGAAGAACAGGCCACGATCCCAGGAGCTCGCCAAACCCATGGCACAGTTCGAATGTTCCGCTCGAAAGGCAACGAACGGAAACACACCAAGCGGTGCATCCAAGCTGTATCCATATCACTCCTCGACCTTGACCCTCTCCATGACCTTCAGCAGCCGCTCGGCCTCCTCAGCCTCCTTCATCTGGCGGTCCAGCTCGCGGTCCGCCCGGCGCTCCGCCTTGTCGGCCTCCTTGGCGTCCGCCTCGACCTCCTCGAGCACGGCGCGGTCCTCGGCGTCCGGGTCGTCCACCGACGGCGGGGGCCGGTCGCTGACCCGGGGCGGCTTGTAGTGCATCATGAGCGACTGCGGCAGGAAGGTGTGGAAGGTGGGCAGGACCTCGTAGCACATCTTGATGAACGCGAGGCCGCCCTCGCTGCTACGACCTCCAACATTCAGCTGGCAGATGTCCAGACGTAGCTTCATGCCCTCCTTCAGGTGGGCCAGCGTGGTGTGCTCGAGGTAGACGGAGATGGGCTGCACTTGGTCGGCGTCCGGGCGGCCTTCGGCCAGGGTAGGGTGGTTGTCCCAGCCGTCCTCGATGATGGTTGGGACCAGGACGACGCGGCCCATCGGCTTGATTGCGCGGGTCTTTCCAGCCTTGTTCTTGATGCCATCGTAGACGTTGACGATGTCCTCGGTGGGGAACACAATCTCCTTGACGGCAAAGGCGTCCTCGTAGGTCTTGACCACGCGGATGGGGTCCTCGTTGTGTTGGAGCACACGGTCGATCAGGCCGGGCTCGTGGATGGAGATGGTGGCCTTGAAGACGCGCTCGGCGTCGAAGTTCTCAGGTGCGATGATGCCCGTGTCCCAGGAGTTGGTGTGCTCTGCGCCATCGAAAGGCTTCACCTCGTAGACTACGTCGTTGGAGCCGGTGGGATCGCTACTGGCCTTTCCAGAGCTGCAGAACAGGACCTGACAAGCAAGGTTGAAGTCGCCTGCCATCGCAGTGACAACCTTGCCGATACTGGGCATCTCCGTGCGAGCTCGCTCACAGATCTCGCGGGCCTGGGTAAGGTTGTCCTCGTACTCGGGACAAACGTCGTGGTGCTGGATGTATCTCAGGAAGTTGAGGATGGTGTCGATTGCGAGCTTCCATTCAGGATCCGTCATCCCAAACGACTTGGAGAGCCAATCGCCCCTTCATCACGACCACGTATGTCAGAAGCATATTTTTTTGTTTCCGTGTCGGAGGCGGTAGTAATACTCACAGGAATCCAGCCACCACACCGGCGAAGTCCACATCCCAGTGCTCGGGGTAGTAAGGGTTGTAGTACTTTCCAACCTCGTCCCACTCGCGGGACAGGACCTCGTTGGCGGTCATCTCGCGGAATTGATCAGCATCATACTCTTCGTCCTCCTTCATGTCCTTGGCGTGCTTTGCGGTGCCGGTGAACTGGCGCTGGTCCGTGTCCACGCCACCGAGTGCCAGGTACTTGGTGAAGAAGGCCTTGCGATCGCTGGTGAGTCGGCGGCGCGACATGTACCGCTGGATACACTCTTCGATTCGTCTGTTCAAGTGGTCAGCCAATTTAGCAGGCTTCGGAAACTGGGAGAAATGTCGAGACGGGCTCACTCATGGAAAGGACGCGCCCTGCCTTGATATTAGCCAACTTTCACTAGACAGCTCAGCAACACGAAAAGAGACGTACGGGTCGTAGATCTGCCTTTCAGCGGCATGCTCCATCGGGGTAACAGGAGGATCAGCGTAGCCATCCTCAAAACCTGAACCACGATACTTGTTCAGGCTTGTCTCACCGCGAGCCTCGAGGCTTCTGCCTTTCTTTTTTCCAGCCATACTGGATCGATGGTGGGGGGACGGGGGTGGGAAGCGTAGGAAAAACCTGCGCTCAGATCGAGACAACTTTGCCGTCAAAGTAAAGTGTGTCGATGGTGCAGAGCAGCAGACAGGCCAAGATCGGCCGGCTGGTGAGTGGGCAGGAGAGTCGACGAAAGAGGCAGCAGGTTAAAAAGAGAACGGAAAGAGCAAGGTCGTTCCAATTGCACAAACGAATCTTGAACAGATCAGATGGCAAGGAAAAGGTTAAGTGCTTCTTCGATTTGGCATTGCTTGAAAACAAACTCAATTATCCATCATTTGATTGTCTTCCAAGCAAACTACCCAAAAGCCCCGTTCAACAATCTACCACCAGGTGCAGCTTCTCACAACAAGAAAGCAAGAAGCTTTCATTGTGCTCAGTCTTGGAGCTCAATTACAAGAAACCTGGCTCACAAATTGAACCGGTCTACGAAATGGGTATGTCTACTGTGAGAGGTTCACATGGCGAAAAAAACATCAGATGGGCTTTCGCTTTTGCAAGCGTTACATGGCCAAAGATGTTGCGAGGCAAGGAACACTTCTCAATTTACATCACAATTGGCTGTTGGCGACGAGAAGAGCAGGGGAAAGAGACTCTTCTGGAAAACTTCGGTACGGTACACAAATTCTGCCGTAGAAAGATACTGTGCTCCTCTTCAGAGAACCAAGTACGGCCCCCACTGGTAGCCTACTACCTTCGGATATCAAGTTTGGCTTGATTACTCAAGTCCACTCGAGTGTCATTATCACTTACAGTGTTGTTACACTGGGCCTGTAGGTCTGACCTGCAGGCACGCAGGGCAAGAACATAGCCTCACGCAGCCTGCTTAGGGGAGAAAATTTCTGCTAGCTACACAGAGCGTAATACTTCTGACTGCATAGGGCTCATGCCACTGTTGGTTCTGGAAAGTGGCTGGCGGTGCTGTCAGACGGCGAAGCTGTCGTGAGATTAAGCCATTTGTACACATGCAAGGTCGGTGGCTGAATACTTTATCCGAGCAACGACACTACGGTTATAACTCCAGCAATCTGCACAGTGGCGCACTCGGGCAGAGATTATGCGAGTGAAGGATTGGTGGAACGGATCTTTCTGCAGCGAGAGAGAGGCATCCAACATGGGGCACAAAAGGTGCCAAGGCACTCCCTGCATCATCGGCAATCCGTGGGCCGTCCGCAAATCCCACTTTCGTGGGGCAAAAGGGCCAAACACTGCCTAGACAGTAACCGAAATTGGACCTACATCGCACGGCGCAGGGCCCAGGAAAGCTCCCATAGGAAGCGGCGAAAACGCACGGAAACCGGCACGAAGTGGGTGAAGAGCAAAAACACAGCTCTGTGGTGGGACGCACGGTCTGGCCTGCACACCTAGCGTCGTCCAGCAGAGGTGCAACGAGACCGCGCCTGAGTCCGGCAGCGCCGTCTGATGGGCGAACTAAACAATCTCGAGCTCAGCAGATGTCTCTGCTCAGGTGTGTCAGTTGGCACCGGGCCATGATCAGCCCTTGGGCAGGTGTTGAACACCTGGTCTGCTCTGATTCGCACTGGCGGCAGCGCGTGTTTGTCTCGTGTTGTGGCATGTGTAGAGGGGGTTTCACTGCGTATCTGCACGACGCTGGTTCTGGCAGGAGAGGGCGTGAGGAGGAGGGCTGCGACGGCAGCGAGAAGAGTCCAGGCCGTCTCGGTCTTTGCTGCTCGGCTGGCCGACGCGTGCTGCGGTTGCTCAGGAGGGGGCTCAGAAGTAGAAAAGATTGGATGGATGCGCGGAGAGTGCGGTCGTCGACTGGATCTGCCGTGAGATTGTACCACCCTGCCACACCCTGCCCACTCTGCCACTCTGGAATCCCCCGTTCTGTTAATGGCCGGGAGTGGCTGAGCACGAACTGGGGTCTCCGAGGAGCCCTCGCCCCCTCCACCTCTGCTCCCCATTATCCGCTCCAGGATGGAGAAGACCCCTGTGTTCCAGCGAGGTACGCCACACGTAAGCGCCCGATATGCCCTGCACCTGGGCGCTGGGCTCTCTTCACTTGTGCCTCTGTTCCTTTGGATGGGAGATCCGGGTCCCACCTTGGGGGGATTCTTGCATCTGGGTGACACGCACGTCCCAGCTACTGGCATCAGGCGGTGACTAGTCGTGGACAAGGTGTGGGCAAGGTGTGGGCTGGACGTGGGCAAGACGTGGGAAAAAGCGTGGGTAAGGCGTGGTGGGCAGGGTCGGGGGACAGTGACTGACTCTCTCCCTCTCTATCTCTCTCTTCTCTTGTCTCTTTTGCCGCTGCTATTGCTTGTCCCGGTGGGCACTGAGGCATTGTGGTAGAATATACCCCATCCGTTGTCTCGGACTCTGGGTACAACAGCCACCATTGATTGCAGAATGCGGAGTGAGTGAGTGGGTGACCAGCAAATCTGCAGGAGAGAAATGATAGAAGTGGCAGCGTACCCAGGTAGAGAGAACCGTCAATTTGCCGTACTGCAGGCAGGTACTCGGTCGGTCGGCCTCCAACAGTGCTCGCCAGTGCTGTGGTTTGCCTCAAACTCACCTGCAGCTGTCAGAAGATCGGCACCCCTGCCAGCTTGGCACGTTGGCTCCTAGCGCCATTTCGCTTCGGCTAGGCGTGACGCGAGCAGCCTTGGAACTTAGCAGCCGGTCGAGGGCTGGGTACCGCTAGCACCCACGTTACATGGGCGTGGTACCTGCCTGCCTGGGCTGGCTGGGTACCGTACTTGGGGGTACTGCACCGCTGCACGGTAGTACCGCAGTAGTGGGAGAACAAGTAAAGAAGAAGGAAGGGTGACAAACCCGTGTGCGCCTCTGCTTCCGCCTTGGGCACGGTCGCAAATTCGCATCCCGCCCGGGGCCCTTGGTCAAATGTAGCTGATCCACGGCCAGTCACAGCCCACTACGTGCAGACAAAGATCCATGGACCCCCTTCGGACCACGCTTGACGGCGAAGGCTGTACGTACTCGTACCTGCTCCGTCACAATCTAAGCCCTCCAAGGTTGCGATCCTCGTCTTCGTTTCCCTCTTTTCCCTCCTTCGTCTGTTCCCTTACCCTTTTCTGCCTTCTCAACCCTCCTTGGTCCTCCAGCTCTTGTTTCTTCTCTTCATAATTCTGGACTACCTCACTTTTTTCCTTGCCTCTCTCTCCTTCTCTGAAGCACATTCCGCCTCGACCCGGCCAATTTTTCTCATTCCATCAGCCCGAAACCGACACCACAGTGCCGCCTCCCACAAGTGGCTTTGCTGCATCCGTTGTTTGGGTGTGCCCGGCCCTCGCAAATTGACTCTCGCCACAGCTTAATTAATTTTGGCGTCTCTTTTTAACCCCGAAACACTGATACCCGTCGCTCAAATACATGCGCCACATCAGGGCGCTGACAGTCGCGAACTTTTTCTTTCTTGCCCGTTCTCTTGTTTGAGACGGGCACACGTCAACATGCAACGGGCGGCGCACATCAGGATGCCGCTTTCACAAAAGCAGATCCCGCATCCATCGGAACTCGTCGAGTACAACTATGCGGTCGCTGGACAGTAAGTTTTCACGACGTGCATGGTCCAGAACCAGAACCCCTTTGTCTCTCCCGGCGCCTCGCCGCTGACGGTTTTGCCCCTGTAGTGATGGAACGCTCTGCGACACCGAGGGCGAGCTGTTCATCAAGCCATGCACGCAGGCCGAAATCGACTTTTATCAGTCCCTGCCCCAGAACCACTCGCGCATGCTGGAAATCGTGCCCGAGTTCGTCGGCAGTCTCTCCTTGAACGCCGCCACCGACATCAACGCCATCACCGAGCAGCTACCCGTGGTAGACGGAGATGTCATCCCCGAGATGAAGGAGCAGGTCCTCGAGCTGATCTCAGAGAAGAGGACGGAACTGGCAGAGATGATAGCTCCAGCGCCGGCACCGATTCCGGCCCAAGAGCCGGCACCTGTGGAGAATGTGACTTGGATACCGAATGCCAGCAGAAAGATCCCAACGGACAAGGCAGTCGTTCTGGACAATGCGGCTTATGGTTTCAGACGTCCCAACATCGTGGACGTCAAACTGGGCAAACGCCTTTGGGCCGACGACGCGCCACTGGAGAAGAAGCGGAGGTTCGACAAGATTAGCGCCGAGACAACGCACCACGAGCTTGGCTTCCGAATTGCTGGCATGCGTATTTTCAAGGGCTCCGATAACCCAGAGGACCTGGACGAGGAGGACTATCGTATTTATGACAAGGACTACGGCCGAAAGGTCGTTAATTGTGATAACGTTGTCGATGCCTTCCGGGCTTTCCTCTACAACCGCAGGGCCGGGATCGATGACGAATATGCCAGAGCCGTTGCTGAAGCTTTCCTGCGAGACCTGAAGCACGTCCGCGACGTCCTGGAGAACGAGGAGACCCGCATGTATTCCTCCAGCCTCCTGTTTATTTTTGAGGGCGACGGTGCCGCACTCAAGGCGGAGATCGATGAGCAGAGCCGTAGTACCGTCGCCTCTGTTAAGGCCAAGACGGAAGAAGACTGTCTGCCTGGTCGGACCACGAACCGGATCGATAGTGGCATCGGCTTGGACGACGAGGGCGAGATTGTCTTCTCCGGCCAAGAACAGTACGACGGCTTGTCCGAGAGCGACGAAGATGGCGAGGAGCAGCACATCTGGAGACTGAAGCTCATCGATTTTGCACACGCTGCCTTCGTCCCGGGACAGGGTCCCGACGAGAACATACTACTGGGTGTCAGAAGTTTGATCACCATCTTTGAGGAGCTGTCAAAGGACCCAGAAAAGCCAGTGACCAGTCGGAGACAAAGACGGTCATCCTGATGTGGTGTGGGCAGGCGTTCCGGGCATACACGGTAGACATTTGCGTTGATGACATTTTGGCAAGAGAAAAAAGTTCTGGGCAGCATCAACGGGTTCAGGCATGATTGGACATGACAGAGATGTGTTCAATCCATCTCTGGTGTTCATGACGATTCATCATAATACCCCCCATACAAGGTCTTGTTGCGCAAGTAGCTTTACCGGTACCTACTTGACTTCCATAGGCGTTAGGAAAAGAGGCCACAGCTGGTCTCTTGGTCTTAAATAAACTTGTGTTCTCATTTCACGCCTCTGGCCTTCTTGCGTATCCCTTGTGATTAGAGTACGGTCTCTACCGCGGTGAAAGCCTGCCCCTTTACACTTGTGTTTCCGTGGTGGTCCAAACTGCTGAAGCAATCAAGGTGATACCGTCCAGATGGCCGTGTAAACCCTATCGCGTCCCTCAAGGATGCCGCCAAAACACTAACAACGGCAACGGTGCCGTTAACTTTGCCATGCTTCGAGCACCTGCTGCGCCATCCTTGCCTTGCTGCCGGCCGTGGAAGGTTCAAGGCCATGACGTTTTCCTGCAAGGCTTTTCTCTTGTCAAGGACGGACCCTCTCGACTGCATCTCGGCTGCAGGATTGGGCACGTCTGATTGCCATGTCCCAGACTCAGGGGAGCCGCTGCACTAGGCCGGGCGATGTGCCTGAGGTGTGGGGGATCTCTCAATGGGTGTGGGTGTGTGGGGTGCCTTCGGCTTGGCCCGTGGCAATCTACTGTTACCCACCACGCCCACCTGGAAGCTACCAACCCCGAAAGCTTCTGCTCTGCAGGTACCTGGGTACCTCCTACCTGCGCTACACTGTACTCGTGCGTTGCCCGTTCTGGGGGCAGATCTTTGCAGTAGCTCTCCCTCTCGGCGGGATGCAAGCAGCAAGCTCCACCTCTCCCGTCTTGAATCGAAACCAACAAGGCTGAGCTGCTGCAACACTCGGCTGTTCCTTGCCCTTGACATATTTGGGGATGAGCATTCCAATATGTCAATTCCTGGATTAGGGCAGCTGCCTATCAAGGTTTGTCAACACTCCATTCCCCATCTGTGCAACATCAGCGTCGAGAGCTCAAGCCAAGTTCACGGATCACAAGCTAACCACCTCCTCGAGATTCACAGGCAGCCACCACCCCCATCCGCAAGATCAACCTCCGGCCCTTCTGGGAGTGGCGCTTCGAGATCCCCCACAGCTCAACCGTCACGGTGCGCCTCGTCTCCGGCACCGCAGAGCGCGACGGCACCGAGCTCGCCCTCAACGTCACCTACAAGTTCCGGGGCGTCAAGTCCAAGATCCTGACCTGGCGCGGCTGCGAGATCGAGTTCGAGCCCGCCGGCGACTTCGACGAGTATGTCGCCGAGTACATGAGCCCCGAAGAGACGCCGCAGGTGTCGTACCTGAACCTGCACTTCCTGCTCGAGGGGCTGCGGAGGGACGCCAGGAACAGGAACGCGACCGGCCCCCGGGTCCTCATCGCGGGTCCCAGGGATGTCGGCAAGACGAGCCTGGCGCGCACGCTTGCCGCACTGGCGGTCAAGTCTGGTACACAGCCGGTCGTGGTCAATACGGACCCGCGCGAGGGCATGCTTAGTCTGCCCGGGACGCTCACTGCCGCCGTCTATGCCACGATTATGGACCTGGATGGTGAGGGTACCAACGGATGGGGCGGCACGCCCACCAGCGGGCCATCTGGTGTCCCCGTGAAACTGCCAATAGCACAATATTACGGCCGTTCAGACGCCACGGACGATGTCCAGCTGTACAAGGAGCTTGTGTCGAAGCTGGCTGGGTCCGCGACGGGCCGCATGAGCGGCGATGTGGACGTCAAGAGCTCGGGGATGATCATTGACACGCCAGGTATCGGCTCCTCGGGCCAGATCGACGCAGGAAATCTGGACGTGTTGGCGCATGTGGTCGACGAATTCTCGGTCAATATTATTGTTGTCTTAGGCTCATCACAGTTACATGCAGAGCTACAGAAGCGCTTTTCTAGGGAAAAGACGACCCTGGGCGAGCCGATCGCTTTGGTGGCGCTCGACAAGTCGCACGGTGTGGTCGAGAGGGACGAGGGCTGGATGAAGGCTATGCAAGAGGCTTCGATCAAGGAATACTTCTTCGGCGACAGCAAGAGAACCTTGAGTCCCTTTACTCAGCAAGTGGATTTTGATGCGGTGGCTATCTACCGCATTCCTGAGCGTAAGTCTCCGTCCTCCCTTTACTATAAGAAAATCCACGCTGACAGTGACGAACAGCGAACGAGCATGGCAGCGAAGGGAGAGGTCTCGAGAAAATCGAACCCACGCCGGCACTATCCCACTGGACCTTGGCGGTCATGAACGCGTCAGTCGGCGATTCACCGGAAAGCATACGGACGGCCCCCGTGCTGGGATTTGTCTACATCTCCGATGTCATCAAGGATAGAAAGAAGCTGAGCATGTTGACGCCTGTGAGCGGCAGACTTGGCAAGCGCCCGTTATTATGGGGGAACTGGCCAGAGCAATTTATCAATCTCTTGGGATGAGCATCGTGAATGTTACGCAACTTGGCTTCAGATTCGATACAGGGGGGATCGCCTACAGGCTCATTTTGATTCGGCCTTCAGGCTTGCATTGGGACCGGAGTTTACGGCGTTGTTTCTGCGCACTGTAGACTATAAGAAGGCGTTAGGAAATGGACAAGTTTTGTCGATCGTGTCCTCAGCTGAGGCTTTCCCCATGGCGCCACGCCAGCCTGGATGATGCCGCACGCACCGCCTCGCGCGCCTCTGTTCAAGAATGCAACTTGTGTCCTGCTGTTAATGACACTATTGAAAGCAGTCTCCAGTCTTCAAGACTGTCAGAGTAAGCTGTTCTCGGCCCCGCTCATTTTGCAATCGAAGTTTCTTTTTCTTTGCGACGATCTTGCATTTTCCTGCTGCATCCGTACGTCACATCTGTCAAAGGAGGCTTGTTTTGTGTGAACCAAAGGAAGACGCGCAGCCATAGTGTCATCCAATCTCTCGTGGCGGCCACTTGCTTCTTTGCTCTCAGCTCATCACCGCGACGCCCCGGCGCCTGCCACCTGTGGCAAGGGTGGTCAAGTGGCCAACGCAATCTCTCGACAAAAGCAACAAGACCAGCTGGGGCGAGGAGACTCCCTGGATGAAGCAACCACCAGGCTCAGCAAACTGCTCTCAATAAGCCGCACGAGATGTTATCTAACCCTACCGGTGTCGTGTCCCCGTGACGCGCTTCATATGGCGATTACTTAAAGTGATGTTTATTACAGACGTGGGGGAACCTCATCTGACACTTGGCGATCGCTCCCGTGGGAGAATGAACTCCCATGTCATATCTTTTTTTTTCTTTTCCATAATCCGCATGTTCGAGGCCGGACGATCCTCTCCTACGGTCGCTTGATCTGCGTGGCTGCTGCATATCAGGTAGCAATGGCTCGAATGTTATGCGGCTTGTCGCTTCCTTGCGAGAGATAATCCGGGGCCCATGTTGATCATGTTCACTGATATAACCGAGAAAGAGCATCCGACGCCGTGATATCCTTTCACTCCTCGCTTTTTGCACATTCCCTTAGACAAGTCTGCATGGGACGAGTATTCCGTGCCCGAGTCGGCCAGGATACTGTTTCATTTTGTTTTCTGATGATATCGTCACTTTTGGGTCCCTCTCATGGTAGGAATGCCTGTAATCTTTTCGAACTGGTTGGCGCCCCGGTCATCGCATTCGAGACCCCAGGCGACTGAGGATGTGTCGACACTGAATTCCGGGCTCGACTGGCCTGCCGCCCGAAGTCTGAAGATTATTTCCCTGGGTTGCTCATCCGTCAGTCTTTTGGCCAGTTCTTTGTCGATTTACTGGCTTATCAGAATGCGCCGCAGCTTTCGTCATGAGTAAGTCGGCCTGCATCGGCTCTTCTACTGCGCAGACTTCACCTACGCTGTTGATGTTGATGCTGATTGACTCGAGCTTCAGCCTCATCCTCTTACTGATCGCCAGTGACCTTGCCAAGTCCTTGTGGTTCGTCATCTATTCATCTACCACCCTCAACCGGTCGCTGTCAACAGGCTCTGGGTCAACATTCTGTCAGATCAGCGGGTTCTTCCTCTCCCTTGGTATCGAGGCGTCGGATGCTGCTGTATTCCTCATTGCGCTCCATTGGACCGTCTTTATCTTTCGGTCAAACAGAGCAGCCGGTGAAAGCGGGATCTATCCGTACAGATACCTCGCCTTTGGGATCTACGTACTTTTCCCGGCAATGATGTCTTCTTTGGCATTTCTCACAAGGCTTCCAGCCTACGTCGATACGGGGCAGTACTGCTACTTGCCTGCTAAGCCTTGGTGGATCCGCATGTCATTGTCCTGGATCCCACGATACATCAATATGACTTTGATCATTTCCATGTACTGTGCTTCTTACGTATACATCCGAATCACGATGAGACGTTTCAGAAGACAGCATGCTTCAGTTCCAACAAGCCATCGAGAAAGACGGATTCCAGAGACACCACCTCTCACCAGCCATGGGTTGATCCCCTCACCCCTCGAGTCCAGGCGTGTTTCGTTCAGAGTTCCTACGGGTAGAAGTCTGAACGAACGCAGTCCAAGTATCCAGGTGGACGACGTGCTTCGGTTTCGAGAATCAATGCGTCTCAGGCTGGACCGATTGAGCGTAAGCTCGATAAGACCAAGAGGATGGCCGTGGCAGGGCTTAGACTGGGAGGCTGACGCAGGAGCGCACCCCTTCAGTTCAGGGATGGTGTCCCCGAGGTCAGGCGCTGCCGAGCTGACACTGGAAATGATGGAAGCAGGATACAGGCTACAGGCTCCAGAACCCTCGCTATCAACTCTCAAATTTGGAGGGTTAGTTGATGAATCTCCCTCACGACGTTCGCCGACTCAATATCGCTTCTCCCTGGAATTTTTCCACCGTCCAATATCGACGACTATGGGAGAATGTGAGAGATCCGGGAGCAAAAGGCGCAGTGTCCACCAGAACCATCCCATGCATGGCTCGCAGATGCACATTTATACAATACTTCAGCAGGGCCCGAGTCCTGAAGGCGAGGGAGACCCAACTCCGAGCACTCCAATAGCCTCTCTGGACTACGAGACGCTCGAGTCCGACGGCATTTCCCGCGGCCGCGACAGGATACGTCGCCAGCTACGCCTCTTGTTCATCTACCCGGCAGTGTATGCTTGTGTCTGGGTATTTCCTCTGGTGAGCGACATTATTGAGTTCGGCAAAGATCGTGATCAGAGACCGTATTGGATTTTGGTGGCCAGCGTTGTCTCGTTGTGTGTCCAGGGCCTGGCAGACACAATCGTGTTCTGCCTCCGGGAGAAGCCTTGGAGGCACACAAAAGGCGGGTTCTGGGAGAATCTGGGCATCTTCATGAATGGCCTTAGTTTCGAGTCACGCAATGAGATTGGAAGAACGAGGGAGGAGATGTTTCATGACGGTTCGAGGGCGAGGCTCAGAAGGGAGGAGGAAATGGAGAGGGAGCAGCGCGCCAGCAGGATGAGCCCTGGTCGCACATCTCAGGTCTCCGTGTCTAGGAATTGGTGGGATGTCGAGCCACACGGTGACGACGAATTAGAGAGTCAGGATGGCAAGTGTAAGAATGAGGAGTGGCAAGTGGGTGTGATGCGTGGTGACCAGGGCAGCATGCAGACCAGTTGAAGGGCTTCGGCCCCCCTGGGAGCGTCATATTTGCTTAGCATTCAGGATAATCGAGATCTGCTATGCAAATACTATTTTCGAATTTTTAGGCCTTAACAGTCTCTTGGCCCTGTATAAATCTCAGGAACGCTTGGGCTATCTTCACACCATCGTGGTCCTTGTTCGCCCTTTCCACACCCGAGGAGTAGAGCTCGTCAGTGAAGATCTTTGTGTCGTGCCTAAGCTCGAGGATCTCGCTTATGATCTCACCCGTAAACTCTGGGTGCCCTTGCACCGTGATCGCCTTGCCCGGGAGGAGGAAGCCCTGGGTGTCACAGACGTCGTTCACACCTAGGTTCTGCGCGCCCTCGGGATTTGAGAACACGATGTCACGGTGCATCTGGTGTATTTTCTGCGACGGCGTCAGTGGATGAAGATAGGACCACATCCCGATCCAAGGGGGGGGGGGGACTAGATTGATGGCTTACCAGGGTGTCGGATCCAAACACTGCCTTCCCCGTCTCACTCAGCTTGATCTCGGTCACACTGACCTCCCAGCCCTTGTCGTTGCGGTCCACCTTGACGCCCAGCGCCCGCCCGACGATCTGGTGCCCGAAGCAGACGCCCACCACCTTGACCCGCCCGTTGGTGGCCAGCGCCTTGCGCGTGAAGGCGACCAGCTTGACGATCCACTCGTCGTCCAGGTAGGCCGAGTGCTTGGAGCCGCTGACGAGCACGGCGTCCACCGACTCCAGGTCCGGGTACCTGTCCGGCTCGTTGACCACGTCGTAGCCCGTGACGTCCAGGTGGGCCTCGAGCGGCTCCGGGGCGACGGCGCGCCGGAAGAGGTCGGTGAAGACGCCCCTGTAGCCGTGGTACTTGGCGTTGGCGTTTGGCACGGGGGTGTCCGCCTCGAGGATGGCGAGGCGGATGGGAGTTCTTGCTGTGGTCGATCCCATCTTTTGTGCGCGCGCGGGAGATTCCGGGTCTGAATGTGGATAGAGAATGATATGTTTAGACTCAGGGGAGGAGATGGCGGTTCTCAACAAGGGGTGAGACGAGTTTCAGCTTGAGTGATGCCTTTAATTTCCAATGAGTTCTGCAAGTCAAGGTTGAGAAATAAACCTTCGACAGGGTGCTTGCTGAGCTCTATATATTCAGTTGGTAAAAGCCATGAATCCTGATTGCTGATTGTGACCAGAGGGCGAGGCCAAAGGGAGACCAAGTGATAGCCATGTGTGTGACGTCCATCTTGACTCGTAGTCGCGATAAGCGCCTTCGGGGCGATGGTCCACAGCCGCCGCCGTTTTCGGAGACTGTTCGGCAAGCGCCATTTGTAATGGAACTTTCCGTCGGTAGACTGAATGGTTCTTTGAGACCTCTGTGCGTGGTTTTGAAGTTGATATATTCGTGTAATACATGGACCCAGTCTCAGTGTAACTCGATAGACTATCATTTGTCTTGTCGCACGCGTAGTGGAGGATTTGCATGCATGTGGCTGATCTGGGCCTGCGCTTACCCGCGTGGCCTCCCTTCCCTGCCTTGTTCTGCAAGACTGTGTGACCCCTAACCCTCGCAACGTCAGCAGGAAGGCACTCCTGGATCCCTTCATCCTCATGGACCAGCTGAACATGCACACACATCACCCACACAGCCTCCACAAATGTGCGGGCGTAGTCCGTCACACAACCATCACGAACTGTTTTTTTCTCCATTGCATGACGTGAGATTTTAATTCAAAGTCCATCAGGTTGTCAATGGCCTGGGTACGATAAGCGAGACACATCTACGCCAAGCTCGGCTCCGGCACGTTCATTCGCATACAACTGCCCATTTTCTCATTCTAACGGACATGGCTAGAGAATCTGATCCTTACCACCATTCTGATATCCTGTGCTCCTTGAAATAATTCAGTCATACCACTCTCGTACAGCCTGTGACCCTAGTCCAGTTGTGTGGTGTTGAACAGACGATTCCCTGTGTCCGTTTGTGCCTTGCCCTTGAACTCATGCTCAGACAAGCACATCGCGACAAAGCCGATATTCCAATCGTTGTCTACGTGTGCAGGAGGCTTTTTGAAAAATTTGGCTTGGATGACACAGGCAACAACAAGAATGCGCACAGTCTTGTCGATTTTCCGAACATGTTCGATAAAGCCAACAATGGTCTGTCCACTGTTGACAACAGAATCCACGAGAAGAATAGTGCTCTGACCTTTCACATGTTTCTCCCTGAGATCTTCTGGCTTGTTCGCATGAACGAAAACGGCAGCTGGAAAGGCCTCGCTGACGCCAAGGGCCATCGGCTCGCCCGCGCGCATCACGGCAACAATAACCGTTTTCTTTTCATCAAGGAGCCGGTATCCCTCGGTCTGGTCCTTCAGCACATGAGGAATTTCAGTTTCTTCACAGCCGATCATCTCTGATACGTGCTGTGTTGCTACCCACCACCCTGCTCTTTCATGTGCCTCCCGCAGCCGTGGCCCAGTAACACCCGCGTCTCTCATTGGCGTCATGAGAAGCTTTGTCGCCGTCGAGTCCGTCGCGTGGACGCGGCCGAGCTTTAAAGCGCTTGAACGCCGAGCCAATATGCTGGTGGTGAAAGCAGCGTCCATTGCGACAACGGGGACCAAGCCTTCGGCCAATATGGGGCGTGAGCCTGCCGGCAAAAGGATCTGTCTTGGGCGCAGTCCATCACGGATGGCATTCAGGAGAGCTTGGTCCATGGTCTTGCTCCTGGTTTCACTACCTCCAGTCACGATCAAGGCTTGATCAGCCGCCACCAGCATCGGAATGTCGACTTCACCATTGCCAAAAGCATAGACTTGCGCTCCATAATGGTCCCGAATGCGTTTGACAATGGCTGCTTTGACCGCAGGGGTGACGACCAAACCGTCTGCGACGCGGCCGCCACCGATGATGTCGACGCGGGTAGAGGGCTGATCACTCTGCAATACGATTTCCCAAATGCGTTTGATACCGCAAGTGACGACCACGGCCCGGACATGCGTCAGGTTTTCGACCTGTTTGAGAAGATCTGCCAGTTCAGGGTACAGGATAACTTTCTTGGCAATGACTTGACAGAGTCGCTCAAACTCAGGCTCTGGGATCTCTTCGTACAGCCAAGTGGCCTGCCGGAAAGCCTTGTATGAGTAACCCCAAACTGGGTGTTCAAAGTATTGCCTCAGCCTGTTGCTGCCATCCTCTCCCATCTTCAAGTATTCACCCCAGAATCCTGCACTGCTGTCCATGCACGCCAAAGTCTTGTCTGCGTCGAAGACTAGGACCGTCTCGGTCTTTTTCCACGAAGGGGCGAGGATATCATCCACTCCGGCTAGTGCCCGCCGCAGATTCTCCTCCTCTGAGTGATCTCGGATGTCCCTCATCAGTGTTCCGACGCGGGCAGAATCATCTTCCAACGAAGCATGCTGGGTAAAGAACATGATGCCGTATTGGCGACATAGAGTCTTTGCTCTGGACTTTTCGGCCCACTGCCATCTGCGCAAGTCACCAACACTCATACCCGGGCGATTCCGATTCAGGTCGTCCAGACGATATTCGGAAATAGTCTCAGCAGGCGTGTCGAGGTAGAGAATATGGGTATATGTCTCAAGGTCGGCCTGTGTATGTACTTCCATGGCACTGGTGCCTGTCCAGAGCATAAGATGGCCAGCGACAATTCCTACTCTGCTGCTCGACTGGCATATTCCTGCGATGTGTTGAATCGCAATCTCCCGGTAGACAGCCTTCTCAGCATCGGGCTTCTGCTCAAAAGCGACGAGCCCTCCACGGACCAGGGAACTGAGTGTTTGAGGGCCGTCAAAAAAGGCAAAATCTCTCTCGCCCAGGGCTTTCTTCAAGCGTCCAACAAGTGTTGTCTTTCCACACCCAGAGATGCCATAAATGCCAACCACCACCGGCCTGCTCTCGTTTCCTGACATTGTTGCAACTGCTCTTCTATGGGGGAGGGCCTGTGAACTGGACATAATTCTGAGAGCTGTTGACGGCAAGGAGTCTGCTCGAAGCCCCTGCAGAGGGAAATCGTTCTGATCAAGTGTGCCAGATCCTAGGAAAGATGGTCGAATTTTGAAGCAATATCATTCCTGGAGCTATCTTTGAAATTTCACATTCAATCAAATGCCCATTTGGTCTCCATGAAAGAAAGTTTCAGCAAACTCAATTCTCAAAACACCGACACACCTTGTGTCCAAATAAAAGCAGTGATGAGGCATTGTCTCGACTTGCTTTTACAATAATCATGGTCCATAATGGATGATATTCAGTTGATTTGACACTTACAGGACAAATATACTTTGCTTGAAGGAGCACAAAAAATGAATCTGGAGAATCGTGGTAAGCTACCGCATAGAGTTGTTCCAGTGGGTACTGCTTTCAACCCTCAACATTCCACTAGGGTACCTAGGTAGTATTTAAGCATCTGGCCATCGCATCGGCAGGATATTGCTAGGTGGTCTGACTCCCGCAACCCTCATTTCTTCTTCCGCCCTCAGACCAGAGTTTGAGAACTAATATCTATCGAAGTTACTTAGACCGTTCCTATGATGTTTCTCTTGCAGCCTTCACAGAATGCTGTTCTTGTCCGCATACTATTCAGGCCTTGAAAACTCACTTGTGCTGGAGCTGGCACGGAGTCCTCTTCATCTGTGTACACTTGAACTGTTACGTCTATCCAATTACAAACATCCAAATTGATAGAAAAGTGCTATCATGCTGACTGGCCGTGGGGAGATTCCAAACTGGAAGTGGGACTTCAGCAAATCGGAGTTGTCATCTTCTCCCTCCATGAAAGACCACGAACCCCGCTGCCTGCCACCAGGAGGGGTAGCGAGCTGACTGCATAAAAGAGAACCAGCAGACGACTCTTGAAAACCTCGGACTTTTCGCTAAATTTTTCAATCTGGTGTTGTGTCTCCTGGGCAAAGTGTGTGGCGCTGTCTCGACTTATTATCATCGTGAACCGATGCTGAACATGGTACACTATTCGCTCCGTGAAATGGCCCAGGCCAATCCTTATCATGATTTCATTGGGTCTGCATTGCTTGGAGTCTTGTTTCACTTGTCTATCCAGACCGTCGAATTTGAGAAGTTCATGTTCCATTTTCTGGCAGCTTTGCCAGTAATGGTTATTGTCATGTCATCATTGTTCTCAAGTTTTGGTCGTCTCACATGGGCTCAATCCTTTTTGAAGTCTGTCATGATCGAAACAATTTTCAATCTGAGCTGTTTGCTCAGTATTGGAATCTATCGCTTGCTATTCCACCGATGTGGCGGGTTCCCCGGTCCCGTGGGGGCCAAGCTCAGCCGTTTCTGGACATCCTACACCTCGAGCAAGAACTTCCAATATCACATGGAGTTGGGAAGGATGCAGACAAAGTACGGCGACTTCGTCCGCACAGGTATGAGAACAGGGTTGACCCTACAAGCTGTGACTAATGCCGTGAACATGTAAGCTGACCGGTCGTAGGACCACGCGAAATCACAGTCTTCCGCGCTTCGGCTATCCCCGCAATATACGGCCCATCATCAAAGTTGCCAAAGTCAACATGGTATGGCCAGTCAGGCAATGATCCGGATAGGGTCTCACTTCATATGGTCAGAGACCCTGTGCGACACCGCAATCGACGTAGAGCCTGGGATCGGGGCTTTGCTATCAAAGGTGTGTTCTCTCAGCATCAAGATATTGCAAAAGTTGGCTTACATGAGACAGCCCTTACAACTTATCAACAGCGTGTCAAGGAAAAGTCCGATCTTCTGACTAAACAAATGCAAGAGCGCGCCGGCCAACCCATAAACATTACCAAGTGGGCCATGTTTTACAGTTTTGATGTTATCGGAGAAGTTGCATTCGGAAAAGACTTTGGGAACCTCAATCCTGGTACCGAGCATTCAGCACTCCAACCAATCCATGAGCATATCAAGGTTTTTGGAGTCTTGAGCCCCTTGCCCTGGTTGATGAACGTTTTGACCAGCATCCCCAGCGCGTCAAGCAAATTCACCGAGATCTTCAGCTTCTGTGAGAATGAGATCCGGGCTAAACAAAAGGTATGCAACCCACCTCCCCGTCGATCCTTGCCACAATCGCACCTTAATCTATGACTGATCTGCGGGCCGTCAAAAGTCGTGGGACAGTGAGAAATATCCGAACGACATCGCATCTTGGCTGCTCAAGGCTGTGCATGACAAGGACGCTTCTGCAGCTCCAACAGCCGAAGCCATTGAATATGATTCGAAGCTGGTTCTGCTGGCTGGGAGGTGTGTAGTTCGACACTCAGCCGTCGGTGAAGCTGCTCTGCTAACTCGAGCCCCTGCACAGTGATACAGCGTCCAGTACTTTAGCCAATGCTCTGTTCTTTCTCTGCAAAAATGTGGGAACACAAAAGAAGCTACGCGAGCAGCTCCAACAAGTTATGGGAGCTCGGCAGTGGGATTACGAGAAAGTGCAACTCGTCACATTTCTTGACGACATCATCGCCGAGACGCTCCGCCTGAGGCCAGCAGTCCTAGTCGCTGGGTCTCGTGAGACACCAGCAGTAGGCCTCCAGATCGACGAAATCCACATCCCAGGGAACACAAATGTTCTAGTGCCAGTGTACAACATGCAGAGAGACCCGCGCTATTGGCCGCGTGCTGCTGAGTTCATACCTGAGCGGTGGGGGGACAGACGATCAGAAATGGGGACCGACCAAGCACCCTATTTCCCTTTCCTTACTGGTATGACAGGTCCGATGAGTAATAAAAGTGTTCCGCATGAGTGGCTAACTTGGTTCGCAGGGGCGTACTCGTGCCCGGGCAAGAATCTTGCATACATGAGCCTGCGCATTGCGCTTTCGACACTTGTTCAGAGATTCGACATCTCACTTGCCGCAGGAGAAACTGGGATTGCTTTTGAGAACGATGCTCTGGATACCTTTGTTGTAACCCTGCCGCCACTGCATATCACTTTCACTCCTCTTTAACTGTCTAAAATTGGGTCTGGGATCAAAATACACGTGGGCAGTTAGTGGCGAGCTATCTATCGTATCTCCCCAATCACATTCGACATGTTCTTTGTCTCCTATCTGAGCAGATGAATGGGCTAGATCCTACTACTAGAGAAATCAAACCCACCATTTTGCCGGATATTCCCGTACACAAGGTCCCATATCCTCCAGATGAGCACCCCCTTCCACCTGCATGTGTCCTGCGCACCACAAAATACACATGCTCCAGCAGATTCACAAGGTCACTGGACACGCCCGGTATATGAGACGGGCTAAGAGAGCTAAAGAGACCAACCCAATTGATGGTGTGGTGTCAGACTTCCACCAGGCGATCCTTTTCTCCGCACTTGCTTGCGCACACCTAGCGGATCGTGTGCATATGATTTGCCAAGAATAATTGGCGTACGACTGCCAAACCACACTTGCATGCCGTGGAATACCCAGCGGCCGGAGTTCCCCCCTGATGGGCAACTAGGGCAACCCGTCAAGACGCGGTAAGCTGACACCACCACACCATCTCACAACCAAAATAAACCACTTAGAGGCATTCTCCATGTTTACTGACCCACCCCAATATTAATGGAAACCGTTGCAACGACTAGAGTCCGAGGTGAGCCAAAGAGCTGCCGCTGTCCTCCCTCAGAAGTGGTCCGCGCCGTTCCGTCCAGAAATCCTCTGTCTCTGTGCAAGGCTCTAGCTCCCACCCCTTGGCCTGACAAAGCAGCGCTGAGGGGCGTGGGATAAGTGATGTAAGTACAGTCATTATTGGATCACCAGGTGATATATAGGAAATGGTCGCTCCGGGGCTCTGATGCTGGAGTCCCCGAATCGCTTTCGATCTTCCCCCAATAACTCTGTCAGCCCCATTTAAGTGTCAAAATTTGCCCACATATGCAGCCGGGAGCCCGTCAGTGATTCGCGTAGCTTCTTTCCCCCCGTCTTCCAACCTTGGACCCGGCGCTATCAGGCGTGCAGCGAATTCCACCATGGGCTTTTACTTGTACGACCAGCTGCTCGGGCTCTTGATCTTCTTTAGCGTGCTCTGCACGATCACCGTCGGACTCCGCGTGCTCGTACGGACTCAGCTTACGAAGGGAGCTTTCGGATGGGATGATGCCGCCCTCGTCTTTACATACGTGAGTCTCCGGTGTTGGCCCTTCTAATTATCAGTGATCCCCGATCTGCCCTCAGTGAGAAAATGCTCTAACGACGCGCGGATTCCAGGCGGGGATGATGGTGTTTGTGGCTCTGTGCCTACTAGCTGTACGCGCAGGCATGGACTCGGCCATGGAAGAGCCATGGTATAATGATGCTGCCGCCAGGAGGGTGAGTTACCCATACTGAAGCTTCTACTCCCAAAACTGGATACTAAGTAAACTTCCAGTACGACTACGCGAAGTACATTGTTTGCTTTGTGATATCTTGGACGGTCAAGATAAGCGTCGCACTGGTGCTTTATCGTCTCGACAGCCGTCCAAACGTCAAACTTGTCATCATAATCGACATCGTCACGTGTACCGTTTGGAATGTCATAACGACGCTCGTGCTCTCGCTCGGCTGCATGAGACAGAGCCCGTATGTTATCAACAACAAGGTGTGCGAGAACACTTTCTACTCGCAGGAGTCATCCTATGTCATCTACGATGTCTTTCACGTGCTCCTACCGATCTACATTCTCTGGAATGTGCAAATATCGAAGGCTCTTAAAGTGAGCGTGGTTTGCCTGTTCAGCGTTGGGCTCCTGTAAGTTGAAACTCTTTTCTTAGTTCATGCTGTCATATGTCACCAAAGTCTGCTACCTCGGGAGAGTGCTTTATCTAACGAGATTCATTGCTACAGTGCCGCAATCGCCGCCGTCATGAAGCTACAAGTTCACTACGAAACATTCCACCCTCGAGACAACGACTCCGTATCGACATGGTATCTGGCCATGATCTGGGCAATCACCGAGCACGGACTGTCAATATTCGCCAGCTCTGTCCTCGCCCTGCGCCCGCTGACGAGATTTGTTTCGCGGAGCTGGGCGTCCCTCTCGAGCACCCTCTACGGTGGCAGCAGCAAGGACACCACTGGCAAGTCCTCCGGCCAGGGTACCTCGAGTCGTGTCTCCAAGAAGTCGGGCTGGTCGGAGCCAACAGAGTCGAACGAGCTGGGCAGCATCGGTGTCCGGAACGAAGTCTCCGTCCACAGCGAATACACTGCCGAAGGCCAGGCTCAACAGCCTTTGTACCTCGCAGAAGCATACAATGGCAGCTCCGAGAGCCACAAAAGGTTGGTTGAAGCGAAAGCACACGAAGACGTGGGCGTTGCCGCGTGAGGTGTGGCACTGTTTCAGTACGGAAAGAATGCCTCATTTGCTTTGTCCTGGTTGTGTCACAATATTTCTGCCACACCTCATCTAGCACATCAATTGGAGTCAATGCATGTGGATGTAAAGGGTTTGCAGGCTGGCGTTCAGACATTGAGGGTCCATCTAGAACTATGTACTATTGACCTCCGAATCCTCGAAAGAGTTTCAGTTACTGCTCGTTGAACTGCTTCATAGTGTCAAAAAATACGCTCACTCATTGTCTTGCCCCAAGGTTGTGTTGACAATTTCGCCCGGCAAAGTACTCGAATACAGTCCTGAGAGCAGAGTATGAGGTTGCCCCAGCACTACTAATCATCCATGCCCCTATGACTCATCCGTTGTGCTTCATACATCGAAGCTTTCTAAAGGGCTCCATTTCCATAAGGGTGCTTCTTCCACTGCTTACGTCCCTGCCGTCCGACGTAGACCTCGAAATTTTGGACCGAGAGGGGTATCGCTTGATCTGGTTCCCGAAGAAGCTCAATTTCCTCGCGGATGGCATCGAGCCAATGTTCACCAGGCTGATTTCCAGGCCAAGTAAATTCTCCAGCAGCTTCGACAAGTCTGCAACGGCGGGTCGGGGGGCACACGGCTACCTCGCCCCTGACGTAGCTCTCCACTGGCAGATCCACAAAAGGATTCACTACAATCGAGATTGCCCGTAGCTTGGGGAAAGTTGCCGCAATGCCAGCACGAGTGTCGGACACTGTAGGGAAGTGACGACGACGCCAGCTAGGGAACAATACGTCGGGCTCCAGTGCGATATTTTCGACCTTCTGCCAGCAGTCCACGAACTCATTGTTAGGGAGTGTTGGCAGAGTGTGAGGGCGGTGGCGGGCTTCCCAATGAAAGTAGCTGTTTTTCCACACTGTAGTGATAACGGTCAGCTAACATACCAGTGGGAGGAATTTGTATCATGACAAGAGTTGGATTACGATGCCGTCCGCGAACAGTGCCTATCAACTTGAAAGCCCCCCCTTTCCCCCCTTCTGATCGCCTGGCCATAAAGAGCTGGGATCCAAAGAGTGACAAACCGCGAAAGTGGCATATTCTCATGTATGATGGCTGGAATCACCTGGGAACAACTTACTTGCATCCTTGAAGTTGTGTCCTCCTAGGTAGAGGGTATCAAGCGCCGGGTCGAATGCTCGGCAGGGCACATTGCGCCTTACGGTCAGAGAGTAGCGGAATCGCACTCCACCTGTCTTTGAAGTCAAGAAGGTCCGTGAATCGCGGCACACGTGCAACAAGGCGAGCTCGACGTCGACGACCAGCTGCTTCGGAGGAAAGGCGGGTAGGCCTTTGGTAGGGGGTCTGGTATAGAGGTGGGTGCAGACCTCAGGCTTGCGGTTGGCCCAGTCTTCGGCCCAGATCATGTTTCTAAGCTCACATGGGAGCTGCATGAATTTGGGAAACGAGATGTTCTCTGGTTCAGACATCTTTGGGTTGTTTGGATTACTCCGATGTAGGCTCCTTCAATTCCGGTGCTTTCGGGGTATGAGTATGAGCTCTCTCAGGGGGACGGTTTAGCGCTACGTCTCAGAGTGTTGAAGTGAAGGGAATAGGTGGTGTTGACGAAACCACGTAGGCAAACAACTAGAATGTCTGGTTAACAAGCGTTGTCAGTAAATGGACGAAATTGCTAGGTACCTAGGTATCTATGGAAGGAAAAGACATTACCTTCAAGGTACTCGATCGGTGTAGAGATTCGATGGGTTCACTTCAGGAGGGCTGCAGAAAACTGAAGATTCAAAATTGAAAAGCAGCCGCTAGAATGTAAAGTTTTGTCAATTCCAATCCCGAGCTGGCAATTGAAGAAGTCCTGACTCCTCAAAGGGGCTCAGAGAAGGGATTGCAGCTTGTGACCACCGCCAACGCGTTTCAGAGGGATTAGCGTGACAACATCAGTGGTGTTTGGCTGGGCCGTTGAGAGATGGTCAGGGTGCAGGTGTTGTGCTGGCAAGAGATACAACAGCATGGGCAAAGAGCTGGAGTGGACCCACTTGAGCTTGGCCTAGTTTCTCATAGATGGCTGTTCTTGTTTGTATGGTAGAAGGCGCAGGCAATTCACATTATCGTGTACAGGCAGCAGCTTGATGGTCCTTGACCTGGCTCCACCCGCGAGAGCGAGCTGCCTAACCATGCATGATCTAGTAGCGCTTGGAACCCAAATGAAGACTCTTGGGAGAGCAGTAATATTTGACAGTATCATTTCAGTGTTTCAACTGCAATGGTGAGTACAAACAGAGCGTGCTATTTGGAGACACCGCTCCACATCTGTTTCCAGTGCTTTCGATACTGTATAGCCAAGACAGGAAATTGCATCAACGCAAACATCAACGCTGGACATGGCTGGGCGCTGGCGGAGGCGCAGTACCCCTCATTTTGTAGCATCGCAAACGGTGATGAAAGGAGAGAAAGCGCCTTTTGATGACGTTAGCACGTTGACGATTAAAACCCATGTGTGTACATACCGCCTAAGAACAACCTCCCCGTTCTTGCATCGTGAACCACGGTGGTAGTTCCAGGTAGAACTCGTCCCTCGCTGTCTTCGAGGACCTTCTCTGTGACGAATTTGCCTCCCGCGTCTCGGGAGAGCTTGAACACAGACGAAGATGGAAAATAGTTGTGTGGGTCGGTGGACTGCTTCATGATCTCGACGGCTCTGGGTAAAATGGCTGCCCACAAGGTGCCATCTTGATCCTCGGAAAGGTTGTCGATCGCATACGGAAGATGTATCTCATCTACCACCTCCAGGGAGTTATCCTCTGTTGGCCGGAGGACCCAAATTCCGTCTTGCGCGGACTGAGGTACATATACAAGTCCGTCCACGCGGCTCTGGATCAATCCGTTTGGGTAGCCGTAGCCTTCTGAGACGACCCTGCATTGGCTGGAGGGTTCATTTGGACAGAACGTGACGTCTCCCGTGAGAAGAACTGGCGAGAGCATAGATCGCTAGATAATTATGCAAGTCGTTGTTAGTTTCCTGCTCATTGGGAAATCTGAAGTCTTAAAGTCACCACGCCTCTGATGCAAGCTAGGAAGAACTCTTAGGCACAACCTACCCAACCTGTTTTGTGTTGACCGTGGTCGTTGGTAAGGTAGAAACCCTTGCCCTCCGCAACTGCCACTCTGTTCGGCGTTGCAATAGCAGGGTCTGCGACTGTGCGGATATGTTGAAGACTATCCGTGTTCGGAGAAAGCCTGAAGACTTCGATTGTGGCGTTGGAACCAACGGCAGCCTGAACTGGCAGAACCTCACCGTTGCTGTCTAAAGATGGCCGGAAATTAGTCACGAAGAACTCAACAGCACCGTCGTCCAAATCCATTCCCGCAAAACCTGCGAGGTTGATGATACCATCGCCTGCAGTCCCCGAGAATCCCGTCATGGAAGTCGACTTGAAATCAAGAGTCTCTGGGTCCATGCTGATGATCGCATCTCTGGTCGACCGCCCGGCTACATCAAACTTGGCCTCACTTAGGACTAGTCAGTTTTTGAATCGCAACATGTCAGAAATAGTCACAGGTCACAGCGTACTTAGGCTCCCATTTGGTTCGGGCATCTGAATCGGAACAAGCGAGGAATAGCTGCCTTGTCGCCTCAGACAGCCAGATGTCTTCGCATCCCTGGAGAAGCGGGTCATGGATCCGGCGACATTGGTATGAAGGGAAATCGCTGATGGGTTGCAAAACCTTGCCAATTCCAAGACCCAATTTCAGCAGGGTCCAAATGCTCTTGGTGATGGGGAACTGGCTGAGCACTGCAACGAGGACGGCAATGCCTAGGCCAACCCTTGTCAAACTAGTCATGACACAAGTGCGAGGAATCAATTATTCGGGATATTGTCAGTCTCAATGATGAAGGCCCAGGCGAGACGGGGGAGCCAGGGAATTAGTATGGTGTAGAGTTTCAAAACACCGCTTTGTGCTGACGAAAATGTCAGCTTGAGGCGATAAGGAGTTAGTTTGATAACACCTCGATCCTTCGAGTGACTAATCACATTCTTGTGTGCAGGCTTGTTGGCTAAGCATGCAGTCCCTGGAGACGGGAGATAAGCAAGATTACCGGGAGCTGGTTCTTGACGAATGGGTAGAAGAAGCTGTTGAGAAAGGATTCAACGTTCTGATCGCAGCCTACCTGTCTGCTATCGATGGTTTCAAGCTAGACATCGTCTTCCAAAGGCTCCTGAGTAGCACAAAGGGATTGGTTTGAGATACATTTTGGAAGGTCCCCAGGCTTGAAGTTTCGCAGGCTCAAGCCTGTTATTGGTATAGCAATTACAGACTCAGAAATGGCGTATTTCAATTCTTGAAGCAAACCTGGCCCCAAAGCCAGGATCCTTCGATGTGACAAGGTGAAGAGACAGCTGCTAGGACGCACAGGAAAAGCTCGAGACCGTGGCGAGCAAAACGCCGAACAAAGAAGGTAACATCAGTTCAATACTTGGCGAGGCATTAAGTTCCATTCCTTAGCTTGCGTATTATCTTGCTGTGTCAATCACCATTCTGTCCGAGCTCTTCGTCCGACCACAACGTCGCCCAGCACATCGCATGCGTGGCTCTAGAAATATGTTCGTTGATGGCTCTGAAACGACCGTTCGTCCGATTTATAGTTAGTGACGAGTTCTAGAGACCCCTACATAGATGATCATCTAAAAGTACCTTTACAACCCCCTTTTGCAGGCACTGAGGTGAGTTTCACTGCAGTTCCCCGCAAATGCTCTGGTCGCCATAGAAAGAATGGGATGTCTGAGTGCAATAAAGATCTACTGGCTGATGGAGCCTGTATCATTGCGTGTATTCAGCCTTACCTGCCTATAAAGATGAGTTGCTTCGCTTCGCCGCGTCACAATGCGACCCAGACCGCGTGGTCCCACTGTGAGTACGGCTCGGCGATAGCGCGATTAATGTCTAGACCCCTCCCAAATGCTGTGCCCCTAACTCTTCAGCCTCCCTAGGTATATCCAAATTCTCAAGGGTAAAGAACATGGGCTGCCAGATCCAGATCTCGGCCTTCTCGATCCATAATATTGTTTGGAAAAATTTGAAAAGCGCCACCACAGCATTTCCTTAGTGCGACTTAGAACACAAGAGCGCTACTAGTATCATACATGTATTGTGACTTCGGTCTGGGACTCTGTATCATCATGAATTAGATCTCTTCCACGACCCAGGCGCTCGGAAGAATTGTTTATTCCTGCACAATTACGAATTGACAGATATGATGACGCTTTCGCATGTGACTACTGACAATGAAGCTATATTTACACGATCGCCCCCAACGGGGCACTGCTGCGGAACTTGAGTGTGGTAAAGGGGCAACACGTGGCTCGCTCGTAAATCCGAGCCTCGCCGAGATTCAGGAGTGTCTACCCTTAAGATCTAACGACGTACAGCACGATACCTCTTAGTCAATCTTTCCCAAAATGAAAAGAAAAAGCGGACAGAGGCAGAAAGTCTTTGGCATATCCCGAATACGATTTTCCCGAGAGCGAGACTGTTCATCTCAGGGTGTGTTTGTATAGTGAAGACCACAGTCGTGCTATTCTCGACGCCGATCATTGCCCGTCAGAGCCACCTCAGCCACGAAAATGACAAGGCACACGTACTGCTGCATCCCTTACACGCGATGATTTACATTATAAACAGATCGCCAATGTTTATGGAAATGTTTTGTAGCTTCTTCATTCGGCACTTAAGGCGACGGGCTTGAAACATTGTTTATCCTTCCTCCTACTGCTGCCTTTCGCTCCCACGTCCTTCTTTCCGCAGGGCATTGCATATTAGCCATCTCACTTTCGTTTCCTTGTCCATTTCTTCACAACAAAAGCAACCATGGGTGCCCTTCGAGCCCGCGAGGGCATCCTCACCTCCACGTTGTCGTTTCTCGTCTCAACGGCCCAAGCAGCACTCTATGATAGTGTGCTGCAGACCCCCAACGGTCCGGTGCAAGGCTACCCAGCCTTTAACAGCAGCCCTGCGAACATGAATCTCACCCACTGGAAGGACGTCACGGTTTGGAAGGGCATCCCGTTTGCCGCCGACACGTCGGGAGAGAATCGCTTCCGGCCTCCCCAGCCCGTGACGCCGTGGAACACGACTCTAGATGCCAAGGACTATGGACTGGCATGCGTAGCATCCGGCACCACATACGCCGACATTGGCGAAGATTGCTTGAACGTCAACGTCTGGAGCGCCGCCAACTCTACCGACGATAAGCTCCCAGTCGTCATGTGGAGCTACCCTGCGGGAGGCTCCAACGCCGATCCTCGCTTTGACGGCGGCGGCATGGCGGACAAGGGCGTCGTCTTTGTCAACTACAACTACCGTACGGGCGCGACCGGCTGGCTCGTAACCCCCGAGCTGACCGAGGAGAATTTGGCGAGCATCGGGGTCAACAGCTCTGGCAACTACGGCATGTTGGACCAGTTTGCTGCGGTACAATGGATCCGCGATAATATTGCCTCCTTCGGTGGTGACCCCGACCGTATCACCGTCGCGGGTCAGTCAGCCGGTTCCGCTGCCACATATCACATCCTTAACAGCAACTTGACAAGGGGCAAGATTGCTGGCGCCATCATCCAGAGCGGTGTGCGTGATCCCCACGACCCGCTTGCTACCAGCCTGGCGGAGGGATATCAGACCTACGACGTCTCCTTGGAGTATAGTCAGACGTTCATGGAGTCCGTCAACTGCAGCACGATCGCCTGTATGCGCGCGCTGCCCTGGAGTGCATTCGACAACTCCGCCATGCCTGGCTCAACAGGTCCCTCCTTTAAGGGCACTTTAGACTATTACGCCATGCCAGACACCTATCTGAACACGCTCAAGCTAGGTCTCGCTAATGATGTTCCGGTTATGACTGGGAACACCAAGGATGAAAGTGGCGCAGAGTACGGCCTCAATATCACCATGGCGGACTACATCGACGATGTCAACTCTACTTATTCGGGAGAATTCATCGAGAAGTTCCTGAATGCCTACTCCGCAAACGACTCGGCCTCTGCTTCGGCCGCTGAGAACGCACAGTATACGGATCGTTCCAAGGTCGGCACGCAGAATTGGGCCAGCTATTGGTTGAGCAACAGAACCAGCCCCGTATGGACATGGCTCTGGGATCATGCCCCGCCGGGCCAGGACGCGGGCGCTGCGCATATGACAGAGATCCAGTACACCCAAAACAACCTTTACAACGTTTACTACGGTGAATGGGAGGCCGAGGACTATCAGATTGCGACTGTTATGAACAGCTACTGGGTGAACTTTATCAAGAATGGTGATCCTAATGGAGAGGGTCTGGTCCAGTGGGATAGTGTTTCGGCGAACACAACAGTAACTCAGGAACTTGGAGATGGCTGGGGCCCAATTCCCATTGCAAATGCCCAGCAAATCAGCTTGATTAACAACTGGTTCGCTACATTGACTTCTATTTAGTATCTACTGGAAATACAATCGATCATTTGTTTGTCCACCTCTTATAAAGACATGCTTCGAGATTAATACGTAGATGTGTGGAAAGAATCAAGTTGGGTGTCTCGACAGTCATTCACAAATAGTCATCCCGGATCTTAGAATGCTGGAACCTGGAGCGATGAATGCCTTGATGTGCTAAAAAGGGGCCATACACTTGCACTACCTCACAAGGGACCCGAGGATGAGCGGCAGTCCCAACAAGAACGTCGCATCTCCGAGCTGTGGATACAGGGGGAACACTTCTCAGTCTGCTGATTGGAACAGGTAATAGGGGGGAAACTGGGCAGCGCAATGCTTGGCAGCGATGTGACTCGCACTTGACTGGACTTGAATCAGCCCAGGTCTGGTTTGCTGGCCGACTTTGTTGATGTATTAGTGGAAACACAGCCGTCTGTTTGGCTTTAGTATTCTGACGAGCTTCCCTTAGGGGAAACGTCGGGTAACCAAATATCCAGGCGAACCGAACAACTTGTCACTTTCGCTGAACGCAATAATGGCACAAACTGACGATGGTAGGGTCCATTTTTAATCCGGGACACGATCCCAGGTTCTGCATGTCGGTTGTATGACCGAACTTCGATATTGGGTTTGGCTCTATAAAGAAGCATTCTCATGCCAACCGGCTCAGTTATCGCCCTCTCCCTCACTGTCCCCCTCTTATCCCCCAAAGGCACAACATCATTGCATCTACTGTATATATTTGCCATCACGTACACATACTTTCGTTCACCGCAGGAACACACCGGACTCAGCCACTATGCGTTTCTTCGCCATCGCCAGTCTCTTGTCTCTCGCAGTCGCCCTTCCGGCCGCCGCTCCCGCCGAGCAAAGCAACTCGATAGCCCGCCGCGGGGACGCCCCGCGGCTGGACATCGCGGCCCGTGCCGAAGCCTCCCACATGATGGCCCGCGCAATCAACCCTTTCGACCAGACCTACCCCTGGCCCGAGGATAGCGTCACTGGTGGCGGCCAGAGCGCCCAGTTCCAGGCCAAGAACCTCGGCAACGGCGACTACAGCTTCACCTTCTGGCACACGGGGCCGCTCAACGGCGGGGACCTGAGCTACCGCGTCTCGTACGGCGGCAAGGAGCTGGCCAAGAAGATTCTCTCCCCAAGGGGCACGGCCACCGTCACGGTCCCCGAGACGGGCGACAACTTCAACATCTACATCGAAGACGCTTAAGCGGATCCTTAGGACCGAAGGGCACAGGGGTAGATAGTCAAGTTTCGAAACAAACCCCATAGCCCTACATCTAAACAAATTTTGGTTGCTATTTTCAGAAAGCCGGGTGCCATCGGCTCCGAACAGGGCCCCGCGGCGTTTGAACGATTTGTGTGGGGAGTGGCCCTATTGCAAGTCATGCATAGTGTCACTCGGTGGCAAGTGCTCCGTTAAGCAATCTACCAGGACCTAGTAAACATTTTAGCAATTACTCCATAATCATAAGCAAGCAAGTCGTTACTATAGTGAGATTTGCGGATGTAGCCATTTGAGTTTTCAGTCTACATAGGTACATGTGTTAGACATATCGTTGCCTGCTTTGTACTACCTTCCCCACACTCAGCATCTTCGAACGGAGCGCTCTCCTCGGAGAAGGGGATTGAATGGACGTGAAATTGCACTTTTGACTCATAGGGATGAGCAAAGTAGTTCAGGACGCACAGATTACTCACCAGTTTACTTGATACGGTTACGGCAACTTCCATGTACGAATCACAACCACGACCCAGGCAAGGACTGAGTAAGGACATTCAATTGTCGTGACGCGATAATTTGACCATTCCTGTGAGCTTGATGACCAATTCTAAGTTCATAACAACGCCCTTCGTGTAAATGTTCAAGACATGTTTCCGGGTGTATATGAGTGCTTCCTTTCCGGATGCGTGCACTTTGGGGCTGGATTTGAGGTTCTTTTCGCAGCTTTACACCTGGGAACATTGAATAAACCGGTTTATAACGCACGAAGCGATGGCTACACATAACAACGATGTTGTGCTTCATGGGTGGACTCCTGTTGTGAGGGATCATCAGGCGCTTTTGTCCGGCAAGCCTTATATCAACAAGCCGAGCACGCTCCTGGTCAAAGATATTCAGTTCCCATCTGACGATGTGGTTGCCAAAGTCCGGAAGCACGCAGAAGAGAAGTGAGCAGCCCCTAATTTCAACCATTCCATGAGAGCTTTCTATTTTGGTATTGCAGAGCAGCTCATCATGATGACTTTTTGAAGCCGATCTGACCCATCTGGTAGCCTCCGCGATTCTGAACCAGCAGTTCCCAGACCTAGCAAAGTCGCTTTCCCGATCGACGCTGGCCCTGACGGCCCTGCTCCATGACATCGGGACAACCCACGATAACCTGCGTGCGACCCAGCTATCATTCGAGTTCTACGGAGGATACCTGGCACTCGATCTAGTTGGCCAACAACTCGGGGCTCCACGGTCTCAGGCAGAGGCTGTAGCCGAAGCCGTCATCCGCCACCAAGATCTAGGGTCAACCGGGACCATCACCTTTCTGGGCCAGCTGATCCAGCTGGTGACTGTCTACGACAACATGGGGGATAATTGATGTCAACAAGGCTTTCCCCAGGCTCGGCTGGAGCAAGTGCTTCAGCGCAACGATCCGCGAGGAGGTCGGCCTCAAGCCGTGGGCACATACGACTCACCTGGAGGAGGACTTCCCCCGAGGAGTGGAGAACAACAAACTGATGGCTGAGTTTGAGTAACTACCAAATGTCTTCAGGTGGTAATCGAGTACGAAGAAGAGGTGTCAGAGGAACTTGGCAGCTTTCTGAGGCTATGTGTTGTACAGGAGGATGTGGATCGGGTTTCTGATACGGTGACTGGACTAAACCTCAAATTGCTTATGCAGGCCTGGGTTGACTTCAAGTCAAGTTGAGCACGCATGGGATCAGCAAAAAAGAACAGTGCAATGCAGATCTAGGAATCAATTTTCGCTAGCTCATGCCCCTATTCTGCTCCCACCTCAGACTCATCTGTGTCCAAGAACGTGCATGCACACATTCTCTCCGCCCTCAAGTAAAGGCGAAGTACTCTTGTCGCAGCGAACCCTCATCCAATGATCAACCCAGTGTGTATGTGTCGATGATCGCCCAAGACTCTTTCCTGAGTGTGTCGCAATGCCTCAGCTGCCTGATCCTCCTAATGACGATGACGATTCGACCTCTGCTGCCGCCGCGCCTCCAGCCTTTCCAGGTGCTGTCTGGTATGAATTTCTTGCAGCTGCTCCTCGGTTTTAACATCCCCAAAGGTTATGGGATTATTCCTCACTGACCCTCCAGACGTTCCTCCAGCGGGGCCTCCAGAGGCTCCTCCAGAACTTCCTTGCTGTCCACCCGAGCCCGAATTATTGGCGCCGGAGGGGTTGGTCTGGGTATTGGTGTCCCTGGAAGACATTGTTGTCGGTAAGAAGTAAAGTATTCAAGTGCAACTCGTGATATTTCTGAGAGTTTCTCGCGTTTCTTTGGAGGTATGAAGAAGTTATTTGGTGTACTGATAATGGAAATAGCGATGAAGATGGACCAGATTCCCTGAGGGAAGGGGATCTATTTATACATCTCGAATCGTTGAAACTGACACCGTTTGATGCTGTGACAAGGCTTAGAGAGAATAGGAACTGTCAGAGGGCTGGGGCAAGTCATTGAAATGACATCTGGAAGAGGCTGACAAAGCTGGCTATTACTCGTCACTCGGTCTAGTGTCTACAGCATCCTCACCCTCTTGATCCGTAGACCAATAATCTGATCAATACTTTGGCTTGTGATTCACAAGACTTTCACATAATTAACGTGGAGAAGACACCGGTACGTACGGTGGCAGCAGACTAAAAGTAATAAATTTTCGTACTTGGATCTATACATGGGTGGCAGTTCTAGTAGATCCACTGCTTCGGACTCGTTTCATGGCACCCTGCAGCGATATAGCTATTCACGAATTTGCTTAGTAATTCGCTCTCCTCATTTGCAAATTACTGTCACTCTCAGGTCCGAGGGAGGCCGTAAGCCAATAGGTCACTGACCCTACTACAAGGTCGGCTTGAAATTCGGGAATGATCATGAAATACCAAAAGTCAATGCCAATCTTTCGATTAATACTCAGTACTGATATGTAGGTATCGTGTTCCTGCAAAGCGACAAGTCTCTCCGGTCGAGACGAATTGTACCGAGGTACATCTGCTCAGAGCACCGTTTCATGGCAAGTCTACCTCATCCATATTCCGTATGAATGTGGAGTACCATTTCACACCGTTGATATGCCCGACAATATTTGCACGCTCGTTATTGTTGTGTGCGTTGCTGCCTATCTGGTTGTCGGTTGCGTCTGTCATGTCATGCCCTGGGCTAAAGCGGAAGATATGCTGCGTGAGATTCCAGTAATGCCTGGAGTCGGTGTTTGCAGGCATGGATATTGGCGCCACAAGTGTCAAGTTGCTGTCTCCGTACACGCTCCGAATTGTGCCCTGTAGGACACTGTATGGGCTCGTGCCATTGACTGCGAAGGAAGTGACTGGCGATGGTTCCAGAGCCCCCGGAAGGACAGCCAGCTTGATCGAGTCAGCAATTTCCTGGTCGAACCAACCGCGGAAAGTGATGTGCCGTTCATTTTCTGCTGCATTTGTATCTGCGACGTGGTCCTTGATGATCTGCTCAAGGTGACTTTTGGCTTGGTCAACGGAGGTACCAAGATGAAGGCGGTGATTGATTGACAATATTGTGTGCTCAGGGAGCACATTGATCTTGTTCCCCCCATGAATCATAGCCAGAGATTGAATGTCATCGGCAAGAGGTTTCAAATCTGGCATCACTCGGGTAACGTACGGCAAGAATTCGTTGATGACTGCCTCGTTCTGGTCGATGCGCTTGATGGCTCCCAACCACTGGTCATTCAAACCTGCGTGCTGCCCCAAGCAGAAAAGTGCCTGCAGCAATGGATCCGATGCTTGGACGTCGCTGTGCATCGGATTGTCGTGAAGTCGCCTGATTAGACCAGCCATTACGGCGATGGAGTTATCATTATCATCACCTGAGAGCGCGCTGTGGCCAGACTCCATGTGCACTGAGACATTTGCGTTGAGAAGGCCTTTCTCAGCCAACCCTGGAACAGCATAAATCGTGGAAAGCTCTTTGTGATGGACTATGCCGGGGCCCTCATCAATGAGCAGGGCTATCCCGTCCTTTCCGTATCGCTGTGTAAGCCGTTCAGCGATTTTATGGGCTCCCTGAAACCCAGAGATCTCCTCGTCGAAGCCGAATGCCAGGACTAGTGTCCTTTGAGGCGTGTAGCCAAACTTGAGCAATGATTCAACAGCTGACATACTCGCAATGAGTGTGGTCTTGCAGTCAATCGCGCCTCTACCCCAAACGTACGTTCCGTCGAAGAACCCACTGAATGGAGGGTGTTTCCATTCAGGTACAGCCTCTTCTGGCACGGGGACGACATCTTGATGGGCGAGGAAGAGAGATGGCTTCAAAGACGGATTTGCTCCATTCCATGTGTAGATGAGGCCATGCTTGTTTACTCGCTCGAGGTCCAAGTGATAGTGCACCAGAGGGAATGTTTTCTTGAGGTACTTGCGAAATTTGGACATAGGCTTCCAAACGCGGTCTTTGCCAGGCAAAACCTGCTATGGAGTCTGGCTGGTGGTGTCGATCTGGACAGCTCCGGACAAGCGCGCGACGGAGATGTGGAGAAATTCGTCAGATCTAAGGTACTCGTTGAGGCCGAAAAGTTCCTTGCCGGTTTTGGGGACAAGAGGCCCGAGCTGTGGACATTGATGACTCCATATGTAGGAGTCCGGCTCTTGCGCGAGGGTGCCCCCGGCAGGGAGCAAAAGGGTAGTGAGATGGAAGAGCTTCATGATGAAAGCCGAGAGTAACAGGAACGCAAGCATATCGTGGGCTCTGCGAGATGTTCAGTACGAGGTATCCGACGCCGCATGTGCTCCTTTCAGGCGCTCGCTCTACTTGGTATGAACGTACCTGTGAGCTTAAAGGAAGGAATATGGACGACGCAATGCCTGCCTGCTCCTTATTTCGGCCTCGATGAAGTGAACCGTTCTCGTTTAAGTGATACTGTGAAGGATGCGCAATAATCGGGCGATCACCATGCGATGCGCCCAGAGATGTTCGAAGCAAAAGTCGGGAGGATAAGGGGAGTGTGAGCAAACCACTTGATAGAGTGAGGTAGCGGCTCCTCCTAAGTGCGGACTGATTCCTTCCAAGTAAACAAAGCCTGCATAGCTGGCCCTGCGAGATTTCATTTTGCCTGGTGACCGATAGTAGCTGACTATTGAATTGATATGGCAGTGGCCAGCAATGGGAACCTGCCTGAGCAACCCAATGTCAACGTCCGCTCCGCACGTGGCTCCTTCCTAAAATGAGCAACATCATTTCATCATCTTGAGAAAGGAATCAATTGATGATAGCAAAGGTTGGGTCGACAAGAACTCGGCCGCAGCAGCTCAACCCATGTCCAAAAGAATCAGCTCCCCCTTGCACCGTCTGTCTCTCCTGCCTTCCCACTCGGGTAAATGCAAATGACGTTCTGCAGCTTCATGGAGGTCTTTACAACATGAAGGCTGACTTGAATGTTCAAGGCTTCTCAGGCAAACTCGAGAACGGTCACTCAAATCATTCGGCCTAGAAGATGGTCTCGCCCACACATTTCGGTTTGCCTCGACACAGGGCCAAGGTAGCTTCCTGATTCGGATATTCAGCTTTTCACAGTTCCTTCAGGCGTGATGCCGCATTTGAGAAACATCCAAAAATTGTTGATTCTTCCAAAATGCAGAAATTGATGGTCAAGTTCGTAGCTTAATTACAGGTTCTTCACTGGTGCATCGCCCTCTTTGTCACCCGACCCATAAGTTCGCCTCTTCTCCTTGCCAGCGTCCTTGTCTGCTTCGAACTGCTTCACTTCGGGACTGCTCATGAGGTCGGAAACCTTGTCTGCCTGGAACTTCTTGATGGCAGCGCCAATGCCCTCATTGGAATAGTCCTTCTCATTTGCCTGGTCTTTGTGGTACTTGACCCGGATGAAGTCACTGTCGATCGTCGCCGGGTCGAGAGACAGGCTCACAATCGCATTGACTACTGCAGTCTTTGGGATTACTTTGAAAGTCCATTCCTGAAATGGTTTAGTGAACCTGGATCTGGCTGAAAATAGCATCGCGAGGTGGGAGAGATCTGGCATACCTCCTCGTGCCTGAATTGAATTAAGTCTCGATCGTTGGTCACAACTTGATACCCGTGGCTCTTCGCCCCGGCGAAGAGTTTTGGCAGTGCAAACCACTGACCAGCCATCTTATACCGGTCATTGGCATAGACAAACTGGTCATTGTACACGCAGTCTGGAGTGTAGCGCTTCACGCGTTCCACCGTAGGCTTCATCTCATACAACGCAATGATGTCATCCAGGAGCGACTGACGTGCTGGTGAAAGAGGCAGAGACTTGGCTGGATCCGGCTTGTAATCACCAGTCGGGTGGGTCTGACGGACTTCAAAGTACTCCCCTGGCAACGATGCATCTGTTGGGAAATTGACTTTTCCGGAGTCGGCTCCATGTTGACTTGGCGCTTGTGCGGACATTGTGACTGTGTAGTGCAGATATCTAGCAGTACGGAAGGAATTCTGAGGCTTGATAAGTTTGATTTGACTCAAAGTTGGCCGGAGGTGCGCATGAGCAAATGTTGCAGCACTGGCCATATTAATTGCCTCCTAGAAACTGACAACTATCTACTGTATTGATTCGATTAAATATACGTCGGTTGCTCAACTAGAGCTAGGCTAATGATTCATCGTTCTAACTGTGGCGTTCGTGGTGCTTACAGCGGGCATCAAGTTCAAAGGGGCCGTGGCTGTGACGTAGTGAAGACCTGCATGGAATCTGAAGTCATACCGACATCAACCATTTCCGCCTAGGCGATGCGGCCACTCCCGAGCCGTCTTGGCTACCACAAGACTGAAAGGCACATTGAATGTCTGAGAGAGGTAGACAATAAAATAGTTACAAGACTCAAATTGAATAAGAATTTTGTCAGGCACATACATGGAGCTCACTCGTCATTGGATGCTCTCGTCTGCCACGAGATGGGCAACCGGGAACGTCGAATTGCTAGCGAATACTTGGCCATCTACTTGGACGCAAGGCTTCAGGGATCCGTCGTATATGCCAGCTACTATCGAAATCTTTAGGAAAACAAGCGCGTGAGAACATCAACAGTGGCTTGCCAATTGTTTCTGCAAGTAAAACGATTGCCGTGGCGCGGAAAGGTGCAATAAACTGACCAGATTTGCACCTGTTCGGCTCAGCGCTGAGGTGCTTGGATATGCATCCATATACTCTAAATTATTTTCTGCTTGCTGATGTTTCCAAGTGACTACAAGCAGAGTGTTGTTGTGTTCGTTATCTTTTGAATCGACGATTCTAGTCTCTCATGCCTCGTTTTTGAGGAGTCATGGTTTCAATCGCACTGTTTCGAATCGACTTCACAGCAGCCCTCCGGACAAAGCATCGCTTCGATGCTGCATCAGAGGGCACTTGTATTTTTCAGTGGAAGCACTGCTCAACGCCCAGTGGTCCACCCATGAGCCTTGACGAAGTTTCGCGATTATGGACTGAACGGCAAGTCCAGGCCAACCAAAAAGGTGGATTAAAGCGAACTCTCTTTCTTGTCAGCTGCAATGGAACAATGAATATCAGTACAAGTATGGATACGGAATTCGATTTATGTAAAAGGACAAGACATTCTGCGCAGTTGAGCATGCACACCGGAGCCAGGCCTGCACCGGCAGCTCGCTCGGCGCTCGGCGCTCAACCCGGCAAGCCTATCTCGGTCCAACGTCGTCAACCCCGCTCCGACGACAAGCCTGTCCATCTGTCAACATGTTACACAAAAGGCGGCTTTTGCTCTGCTTTCCGAGAGGAAATTGAGCAAACTCGCGCTTCAGATCCGACATATACAGCCATGCTCGTTCGAAATTCCTCAGCAGTGCTCAAGGACCTGTGCTGGCGCGGTCCGTCCGGCCAAACCGTGTTCAAGAGATTATCGAGCGCGAGATGTTACGACCTGTCGAGAAGGAACTTCAGCGCCTCACGGCCGAGATGGATCAAGACGGCTGACATGAAAGAGTCTGACCTGGCAGCTGTTAAGGTCGATGGGCAGAGGCTGATGGACACGCTTCACCATACTTGCAAGTTTGGCACCGGTCTTAGATGGGGAAGGTAAGCAGTTCTGCCCGTGCCAGAAATACCAAGCTGGCCCTTGAGGACGAATCCCGCCTCTCGAGATATCTGCAGCCATTGAAATAGAAGCATGGCTGACATATTCCTCCAAAATCCAGTGAGCCAACTGAGACCGGCATGTCGCGTCTCGCCTTATCAGACACGGACAAACAAGCGCGAGACTGGTTTGTGGAAACGACTAAGTCTCTCGGCTGCTCCGTCACTGTTGATGCAATGGGGAATACATTTGCCGTCAGGCCAGGACGCAGAAGTGATGTTGCTCCAATCTTTGCGGGCTCGCATCTCGACACCCAACCTGCTGCTGGTCGGTACGACGGTATCTTGGGGATTCAGGCAGGTATTGAAGTACGTTCAGGAGTCTCTTCTTTCGAAATCGCTATGGTTCATATGGATAATTTTCAATCAGTGTCTTGACGCACTTTGGAAATGCCTGAAATTCAGTAGAGAAAAAAGCTGACGATGATGTCCACAGATGCTGAACCTGCTCCGTGATCATCAAGTGGAGACAGAGTATCCCATCGGCGTTGTCAACTGGACCAAGTACGCCGTATCCAAATGCAAATACGACGCTCCGGGACTCGATTGCTAACATGAGGTAGCGAGGAGGGCGCGAGATTCCCGATGTCCATGAGCTCATCAGGCGTCTGGTCCGGAGACATCCCACTCGAGCGGGCACACAACCTCCAGGAAGTAGGCGGCGGCACGGCCACGATGCGGTCCGAGCTGGAGCGGATTGGATATCTGGGAGGCGTACCAGCAAGCTATCGGTCGACGCCGATGGCAGCCCAATTTGAGCTACACATCGAGCAAGGGCCGATCCTCGAAGCTGAGAAGCAAAAGATCGGCGTGGTGCAAGGAGTGCAGGCGTACAAATGGTTCACCATTGACGTCGAGGGACGAGGTGAGCTGATGATTCCCAAAGCCGCGTAACCTGCAGGTCATGATCGCTAATCTGTTCGAACAGCCTCACACACAGGCACCACCCCATTCTCCGCCCGCGCCGACGCCATCCTCCTCGCATCCAAGCTCATAACACACTCCAACCGCGTCGCGGCCAAGCACTCCGCCCTCGCCTCGACGGGAATCCTCACCCTGTCCCCAGGCAGCGTCAACACGGTCCCAGGCCACGTCCGCTTCAGCCTCGACGTGCGCGCCGCGGCAGATTCTGTCGTCGAGGCCGTGGAGGCGGAGCTAAAGCGCGACTTCGAGGTCCTCGCCCGGCGGGGGTCCATCGAGGGCGAAGGTGGTGCCTCCACGCAGGGCCAAGAGGAGGGGCTGCCGCTCTCCGTCACTTGGAAGACGGACTTTGAGAGCCCGGCTGTGCTGTTCCACCAGGACTGCATTTCTGCGGTGAGGGCGGCGGCAAAGTCTGTGCTGGGTGATGAGAAGCTGTTCAGGGACATGACGAGCGGGGCTGGGCACGACAGTGTTTACGCCAGCAAGCGCTGTCCGACTTCTATGATCTTTGTCCCGAGCAAGAATGGAGTCAGTCATCACCCGGAGGAGTGGACGAGCCCTGAGGACTGCGCTTTAGGGGCAGAGGTGTTGTGTCAGAGCGTCTTGAGATACGATCGCACAATGGCTGTCAAGGGCTTATGAGAAGTTTCTTGGGCTACTTCTGTACCTAATTTGCCAGGCAACGACCCTCCATGCAAAGGATCTTCAAAACCAAGCATTCCGTTCATCTCATAGGGTGCAAGCTTCTCCCTGCTGGGGGCCCTCCTCACATGCTTGCCAAGTGACACTTACCATTGAGCCCAATGCCCTGGATACGGTTTGGTGAATATCAATTACATAGGGACTGCTCCTCCTGTCCAGATAGTGATCAAACGCCACAAATGCCTTCAATGCAATGCAAAATGTCATAATTTCATCAGATGCCAAGGTTTTTGAGCATCTGTGCAACCTAGACCAGAGAGCATCGGTTAGACTTGTGACCCTGATCGCCTCATTCGCAAGGTGTTCTTTCTTACCTCTGCAGCGTCAATGTTGCCGTTCTGCATCATGGAGAGAACACGGCTAAGGAGCCCCTCGAGAAGATTGACACGGTTCTGCAGCTTCTGGAGCTCTTCATCGTAGCGCTTGAAACGGTTGTCGTAAGTGACATCAGAGTTGCGCAAACCTTCAATTGCCAGCTCTGAATCAGTCACACCTTGAGCCGCGAGGCTTCTCGCGCGCTCCACGCCCATGTTCGCCAGCGCTGAAGAAGCGGCGAGCAAGCTCAGGGTGTCAGCGGGGTTGGTCTGGCTGGTAGCAGCTAGGGCCTGCAGCGTTTGGAGTCAGCTATCAAAACACGGAAGAAGCAATCTCATTCAAATATGGAAGGACGTGGTCGCAGTAGCTACTTACCATGGCGGCGCCGTCCGCACCAGAGTATCCGATCATCTGGCTGGCATGGTTGACGAGGTTGGCCACGTTGGGATCGATGGGAGGGCCCGTGGTGGTGAGCTGCCCTTGGTTTGCCTCGTCGCCTTCGTCTCCCTCGTCCTCTGAGGAGGTGTTGCGGCGGCGATCGTCATCCTAGAGGGTTGAAAAAAACATCCAGTTAGCGAACGAGTCACTAAGTAAGCCCACAGTGGTAGCAACGTAGATGATGGATAGAGTCAAATCTTCATCTCCGCCCCGCATTCGACCCCGGATCCAAATCTCTACCGTATGAAACCGCCGGAGTACGGGTTCTCAAGGGTGAACAATTAATCTCGCCTCCCACACGTGTTTGCGCCAAGACAGCGTGCGACTCCCCTTTTCCAGCCGAATAACCTACAAGCGAGAAACGCCACCATCCATGATCGGCGATGTGCAATGCCAGATACTCGATGGGGAGGAGTCCTGGCGAGCCCTGTGTACGCATGTCGTCCGCAGCCCAGCGATGAAATCTGGGCTGTGTCCGAAATGATTTCATGCGCACACGCAGCTGCGGCTCGACACAGAGTTTCACTCCCGCTTGCATATGGTTTGTTTGGCAGGGTCGGAGAAGAAGAATGAATGCGTACCAGTGTTGGATGAGGATGGACTTACGTTCTGGTCAGCAGGGTCGAAGTCCATGGCAGAATCATGGCCAGTGATGCCTTGGGCTTGTTGTTCCTCGTGATGCTTGCGACGGTTGACGCGAGCGCGAGCTTGTGCTTTGGGCATGATGCGTGATTGAGAAAGTTGTTTGCGATGTGATGAGGGATGCAAGAGTGGTCGCCCGCGTCGAGCGTTGGGAGGATGGTTGAAGAAGGAAGGGCAAGGTTGGGAAGTTGATGGATGAGGTCGAAGGTCGCAAGGCAAAAGTAGGAAAGAAGGTTGCAAGACAGAAGGGGGAAGGGAGGTCGAAGGAAGTTGTCAAAAAGAAACGAGTGTGGGATGAGGAAAGGTGGAAAGAAAAGGTTCTGAGGTGGGAGGGGCGGAGGGTTTAAATAGTTTTTGGGAGGGTACCTGCGACGATTGACGTTGAGATCAGCTCCTATTCAAATAATATTTCCCATTGTATTCTGCGGCCAATAGGAAGATCAGATGAATTTAATTCACTTACGGGCTTCTACGGCTCGTGGCCAGCAACGCAGTGACTGGATGAATCACTGATACTCGATGGGTCTTGCGGCAGCTGGTCCCGTTTGGCTACGCTGAGGCGTTCCTGAAGCGATGCAAACAATTTACGAAATAACTTGCGCCTCTCAGTGGTGACGTGTTTCGCCAAGGGCACCCATCGCAGAAATAAGCAGCTGGATTCATTTGGAGGCATGCGAGAGCCCAGATCAAGGACTCGATGGTGTAACTTCCCCGAAGTGACCTCACCCGACAGCTGAGAAGGGCGCACTGCTCGCTCGATTCCATACCTGAATGTGCCATGGAGTCCATCGTCTAGAGCTTGATGCCAGGGCTTCTTTTATGGATTTTCAGTATCCTCAGGTTGAGATTGTACCCAGGCCTCAACGCGCGCACTTGGCTCCATACGATCACAAGCAACAAATGATGCTGTCTTGATGAATACCATTTCCAATCCACCCCACTGCTTCATAAGCCTCTTCTAAATACCATTCAACGTACTTGTTTCCACTCGCAGCTTGTTCTGTGGACCGATGATGGCAGTGGCATTTCGCACACCAGCGCGCAAAACAGCAGCAAGAGGAGGCGTTTGACGATGGCTCCTACTCGATGGCAGTATCCCCCCTCCATTGCAAATCGAATCTTTGAATCAAACATCTCTTATCAGGGACTCCAGCTCAGGCAGGCTTAGACAAAGTCTGAGGTATGGCTGTTATGGCGCGCCCAAGCGGGCTGACCAGACGCACGCCCGCGTCGTCGGCAGACCCTCGTCAGCATGGTCATGCCGTGTCAGGGATGACCGCGAGCCCGACTTTCCGTCATTTATTAAGAATTGAGCACTCCTGACGTGATTTTTGCAGCTATACTTCCATCTACAACCATCCTCAGCCAGCCTTCTGCCACCTTACAATTCTTGCATCTCATGCGCCAACCCCCACCCCAAGCACGCATTACCTCGAGGCCTCATAAGAGCGACATGCCGGTGTCCTGGGAGACTAACGATATGATCTCACGCAAGAAGGCGCTCTACGGTCGCTACATCGATACGAAACAGTGGGACAAATTGTCCTCCATCGCCCTTCCAGACGCGGAGCTGCGCTTCTTTGAGCTGGACGGCTCTCTCGCCTACGTCGGCAGGACGGCCTTAGCTTTCACCTCGCTGGACAAATGCGCGCTCTTCTTCCACAAGCTTTTCAAGAATGCCCAGACCCTTCACATGTTTGGCAGGGGAGAGCTGGAGCAGACCAAGGCGGACGAAGTAAGAGCCATCTGGCCCATGGAGGACCAGATCATCCTACGCCAGGGATGGCTGCCAGTTGAGGTCCGCGGAGGAGGCTATTACTACGAGACATGGAAGCAGAAAGATAACGATTGGTTTCTCGAGTCGCTGGTGCTACGGAGGACCTACATAAAGCCGAGCATGTTGGCCTGGCTTGGTGGACTCCTGTCGTGGTACACCAGACCAAGGGATGAACAGGGGCTTGACATTATGAACAGCCTACGTTGACGAGGCTAACTAAGAATAATATGTCTTATGAGTCTCTGGGCTGGGACCACACCTGAATATGGAAGCGACGGTGGTGTTGATGGCCACACATTCTGCGTGGAAGGGTTGCACTCGGGCGAATGCCCCAGACAGGACGGCAGGCAATCTCACTTTTGGCATTGGAACTCTCGTTAATTTCATGAGTCCTTCTGAGGACTCAGTCTTCGTATAGAAACAAAAGAAAATTATGCGCCTAAGTTGACAGGGAATCCAAGAAAGCACTTATTTGACCTTCCTGATTCTGTGATTAACATCATCCGAAGGAAGACATTACTGCTCTCAAGTCGGCTCTCTCAAAAGCCCTTGCAGGCCGAACCACCACTTTCTTCAGCTCAAGGTCATCGGATACATAAAGGGAATCTACCATATCGTACTTGACCACACCCGGTACGACGATCAACGCAATCGATGACTGATTTTCCAAAGAGTCTGGACGTGCTGGATCGTAGCGCTGGACAGCCGGCGAGTCGACCCCACTGATCTCGCACACATTGCCTGGCTTTCCGAGAATGAAGTCGTACACATGCCGGGCGCTCCGCAGCTTCTGATCAAGCTCCCGGGCTTTCACGATCAAGAAACGCGTATCTCTGATGAGTACCTCGATATTCTGGGGCTGGTCGACAGGCTTGTATGCGTCTGAGAAGTAAGGATGGAAGGCAACGAGCATCTCGGTGACAAGCCCCGACGTGACGGCACGGTAACGATCCCGGCTGATAAGTCCATTGCGCACCCGATTCATCACATTTGCCCTGATATCTATGTAGGCCTGGTACTGGGTGGCACTCATGAAGCCTTGGACTCGGTCGAAGAGGCTTTCTACAATCAAAGAGTGTCAGCTCAGTCCGTGCCACGTCTCGGTACTCTGCGCGCCAGCTGGCATCTAGATCCTTACTGAAATTGTCATTAATTCTCTTCCCTGCGCCACCAGCTCCTCCTTTGTCCATTGAAAAGTCGTCGCCTGCCCAGGCGAGAGACCCAGGCTGGAAGATCTCTGAATACAAGAATCTCCAGACCCATGACTCATATGTATACTTGGCCCATGAGCGATCCGCGAGCATGGAATTCCCGAGCTTCAGAGGCTGGCACCAGCCGCAGAGCTCCCAGTATCTCTCAGGTCTGTTGTCTTTGAATTCCCCTGGGAACTTGTCGGGCAGGCACTCTTCCACCCATATCACGACCATCTCCTGAAGTCTGCGATACAGCTCGAGGATCTCTGTTTCTTCTGGATACGATGGCAGCGGGCCTGGCGGCGCCGTCGGCACCGTCGGCACCGTCGGCACCTTCGGCGCCGTTGTCAATGGGGTGCCCCCCGGACCTCCCGTGCCGGTACCAGCACCGGTATTAGTGCCCTGCTTCTGATTAGATGGGTCTGTTTTCGGCGGTGTAGGTAGTTGGGGAGGATCCTGCGTCGGCGGCAGTGGTTTCTTCTTTTCACTCACCTTTGGTGGTTGGATCGGAGGCTTTGTTGTCCCCTGAGTCCCGGTCAATCCTGGAGGCGGCCCCAAAGTGGTCGAGGTGCCTTTGGTGTTCACGAAGCCGCCCGTCGTCCCAGGCTGGTTCGTGTTGGCTGGCGCTTTTGTCCGCGAGCGCCAGTCCTCCTCCACGTCATCTTCCTCATCGCTATCTATGATCCTGGGCGGTCGCGGAGCCGTCTTTGGTGGAGCTGAAGTATTTGCTGTCTGGGCCGTCTTGCTTGCTGTAGGGTCCGTTGTGCTTGCTTGAGAGGCAGGAATTCTCGCTCTGTTTGGGGGCGGCCCAAGCTCTGGTGGTCGAGGCCGAGCCAGTCCTCCCCGGATTTGCGGGATGTCTTCGCATTTGTCTGGACTCTCCGGTTGGCTTTGTATCCTTCGCTGCCTTTTTGAGGATACACCAATATGATCTTCATTGCTGCGCTTGGGACGAGATCCGTCGACTTGGCGCCATTGAGCCTGCATCGTGGCTGCGTGGTCCAGCCGCTGGGGGGCAGGCGCCTTCTTGCGTGTGGATCTGTGACCGGCTTTAGAAGGTGCAGGAACAACTCAACTAAAATATGAGCAAAACAACTCCATTTTCTCGAGAGCAGTTTTATGTGGAGCAACCCGCCTTTATGAGAAGACCGAAGTGTTGTGGTTCAAAGAAGGTCTCAGGAACCGTCCGCATCCGGCCAATTTGTCGAGATTGGGCCTGGCAGACAAAAGAAACGCAATCCTGCCTATAGATGGTTTCAAAACGCATTCTAGTAATTCAGTGTCAATGGGCCGTGAACCAGTCCATTGTAGAGCTTTGATTCCTAGGCACCTGCGCACACGGCGTTTCATGTGGGCGAGCTTCGCGTTACCCGCTACCAGCAGCCGCGGCTGGGCTTCTCGCGTGTCGCTGATCAAGCTTACTTGGACATATTGGCGATTTGAGTCTAGCCCCTTAAATTCACAGCGTGATATCTCAAAATCTCAGGTAGCGCTGTTAGCTCAACATCTGTCCACGTGTAGGCGGCTACAGTTGAATGTGCATGTAGGCGCGCGAGGATTAGCACGCTCTTGTGAAGGAGTGTTCGATGCAAGGCCTTCGTAGTGTTCTATCCCACTCATGTACACCATTCTAACAAATCGGATGCTTGGAAGTTTTATTTGCTTAGAGATATCGTGCATGTTGTTCTGAATCTGTCAATGCCGACCTTTCGCAGTGACCATTATGATATAAGTTGAAGGGTCATCTGTAGAACCCCAGCCCAGTGCAGCTTAAGTCTGAATCAAACTGGAGGATTCACCGTAAACGTAGCACTCCCAACACCTGATGAATTAATACAGTCAATTGGGAGAAAACCAACTTAATCCTGGAGTCGTCTCAACCACAATATCTTCTTTGATGCTCATTACCCTGTGGCAGCGCGATTTCGCACGCTGACCTTTGGTAGCTTTCCACGTCGAAGCCTCACCTGATCAATTTCCTTACCGGCTCTCACTGCTCAAGCAAAACTCATCCCGAAAAACCAGCAGGGTCAGGCCATCCACAAGACCTTAGAGGGCCATGCTCACATTCAGCACCAATCTTTGATTTACAACTAGGAGCTTTCGACTTCCAGACTCGAAAGCTTTTCTGCCAGCTTCAGGTCGATGCCACCCAGCTGGCTAAGCAACATGTCGTGACTCTCTTTGGCTTCAGTCTGTCCTGACTTGCTCGACCTACTCAGCCCTACCTTTGATATCTCCTCCACAGGGCTTTTCCTTCTTCATACCACACGCTTTACCAAGAGCTTACATCTTTTTTTCAGTCACCGTTACCCACCGCAGTTACTGTTTCTTTCATACTCACTCTGAACTTTTACCCTTCTCGTCCGACCGAACAGCGGTCCTGCCCCTTTGGACTACCACTCTTCGATTGCATAGTTGGTCAACCAAGAGCACAATTTCATCACAGCTATCAAAATACTTAATCCATTCATCAACTTAAAATCCTTCCCCCAAGCCCAACTTCCTCCACTCTTACGTTTCCATCCTTTCACGTAACACCAAATCCAACACGAATGGTTTCGCCAAAATGACGTCCATAAAGCCCGAGTCACCGCCGCCATTACCCGCAGGGGATGGCGAGGAGACCGAGATCTATGACCTTTACACTCCGGATACAGTTGGAACGAAGGGGCTCATCAGAGCATCTACCAATAGCCGGAAGCGGGCAAGCATTGCCTCTGGCGTCAGCCCTGCCGGCAAGAGAACCTGCAGTGCGACTTCGAGGAACCGAAAAAGCCAGCCAAAGGCTCAGCCAAAGGCCAAAGCGAAGGCCAAAGCGCCGAGCAAAGCGGCGACACTCGTCATGAGCATTGATTTTGGAACTACGTAAGTCAGCCTCACCTGTAAATTTCGTCCTCGATGCTCATATTCAACAGTCATTCAGGCGGGGGCTACGCTCACACTGGCAATGAGAGGCTAGCGCCCATGGCATTCACGAGATGGGATGACACAAACACAGATTATGTGAAGATCCCATCTGCCATCGTTTTTGGACCTGATGGTGACATTTGGGGCGTAGATGCCAAACATCTTCCAGACGCCCTAAGATGGTTCAAGTTGCTGCTCTTGAGGGAATCCGACTTGGACGAGGAAATCCGCACATCCGCGCAGCTCCAGGAAGCCCGAGCCAAACTGCAAGCATCGGGAAAATCAGCCGTGGAAGTGATCAGCATTTTCTTGAACCACATGTTCCAGCACGCTGTGGAGAAGCTCAAACTCGCTCGGGGGGCGGAAATGGTTGACACATCACGCTTCCATATTGTCCTTACCGTTCCTGCCATCTGGCCTGAGTATGCGCGCCGACGGATGCAACAAGCTGTTGACCTTGCAGGGATACTCAAGACACGTCCCATCGGGCCAACTACCTTTGAATTCGTCTCGGAACCTGAAGCTGCTGCCCTTGCTACGCTGTCAGCTTTAGACGGACAACCAAACATCAAGGCTCGTAAGCCCGATACGTGAATAAAGTAATTCACTAACGTTTCATAGGCTGGTAACACCATTGTTATCGTCGACTGTGGAGGTGGAACCGTCGATCTCATCACTTACAAGATCATCAAGGCGAACCCTATGACTGTCCAGGAGTTTGTGACGGGCAAAGGTGCGTCTTGTACAATTCCCCTCTTCGTATCAAATGTTTTCATCCTGCATTGGTTCATATCAAACTTCTCTGAAGAAAGACGCCGTGCTGACAGATTTGGAGGTGCCCTTTGTGGCGCAATCTTTGTGGAGGAGCGATTCAGAGAGCTTGTGATCAAAAAGCTCAAAGAAATATCCGCCGACGCCATGAAGCGAGTCTCTGATGAAGAAATGCAAGAGATTATGACCCGAGACTGGGAGGAGAAGCTTCGCAACCAGTTCAATGGTGAAGCCAGAACCTGGACCATCCGTTACCCATTCACTCTGATCGATCGAGATCGGCTGGATCCCAACAGGGGCTACCCCACATTCACCATCACATCTGAAGAGGTAGGAGAGGTCTTCAGACCTAGTGTTGAGAAGATTGAGTCGCTGGTCAACTGCCAAATAGGGGCTGCCGTCGAGAAGAACGGTAATCTTCCCAAGGTATAAAGCACCTGACGAACCAGGATGGATATCTGAGGCTGTACATGTTGAAGTTATTTGCTGACTTTGCATTACAGTATGTCATTCTGGTTGGAGGATTCGGCAATTCTAGGTATCTGCTCACGTATCTCAAGCTACGCCTCCAAGGTGTGGAGGTCCTACAGTGTGGAGGCTCGGAGCCGTGAGTATCGATCGCCCCTTGATATATGCCTTGCTAACATCATCTAGCTGGTCATCCATAATTCGGGGAGCTGTGATTCACGGCATGTCCAGAAAGAACTTCGGCAGTCCACTCAAAGTTGTCGTGAAGTCTAGAATTGCGAGAGAAAGTTTAGGCGTGGTTTGCGAGGAACCATATAATGAAGACGTGCACCACCCAGACGACAAACTTTTCGACAACGTCCTACAGAAGGATGTGGGTATCAGGGTCATGAAGTGGCATGTCACACGTGTAAGTAACACCGGGCTTTGCACTGAGAACGTTCGATTTCTGACGGCCGTAACTACCGGCCATAGGGCAACGAAGTTCCAGAAACTGTTTCAATCAAATTCATCAAATATATTGATGAGCTACCCGAGAAGATCGTTACCAACATATACAAGTCTCTGGCAGAAAACCCCTCTGCACGGAAGGATGATTCCGTCGAAGTGGCTGCTGAAATTACATGGGACGTTCAAGTTGACTGGGAGTCCCTCCCAATTTTCGTCAACAACAAACAAAAGACATTCAGGATGCTGGAGTACACTGTCCAGATGAAATGCAGTGCCGGAGCTACTACTTTCTCCATCCACCATGGTGGCTACAAGCAGGCCAGCAAGAATGTTGCTCTGAAGTTTCGAGGGAATGCGGATGATTGATATGGGGATTGGGTTTGTGTTCTTGGGAGGAACTCTTTTTTTGGGAGATGTGATTTTCTTGAGCGGGAAATATCTTTTGGTGGGCTTCAAGTAGCCATGCATAGAAGAGCAATCAGCCTTGGGCCTGCTTCCTCCGAGGGTTGAATTGATTGGTAGCGACTCAATGACATCCAACTCTGCGTATTGCCCATGAGTTTTAGAAATACTGTTCTGTCCTGTCAACGGGTGGCCAGCTCACAAGTACTGACAGCACGCTTGTTCTTACAGGGCGAACCTTTGTGCTTTCCACGTTTGGCTTGTGGTAAACGTCCTTTCCTATGCAATGGGATCATTTAATTCCTTTCATTTGGTCCCATTTGGGTGCGGAGCTGCTAATTAAAACTTTCTCAAAAGAAAGTCACCCCAGCCGACAAATTGCAATGCAGAAATACATCTTGACTTAGCCTTGGTATCCTTATTGTTTCAATCCAAGTAGTCGACGGTCACTTGCGTAAAGTACCTACGTACTCCCCCTCTGACTCACCTCAACTTGAGCCAGCTTAACCAGTATCCACGCCACTTCTGACCTTTTTCAAACTCTACAACGTCTTCTCCGACAAACCATCTCGTCCGTACCCGACATCTTAACACCCGCGCAAGCCTTTCATCATTCTCGAGATAACCAAAGAAATACATTCCCCTCGAAATGCCGCCTGGCCAACTTGATGAGGAGCCTCATCCTCCCAAGAGACACCGCAGGTCACGTTCACACAGTATGCCACAACCGCAGGTGGTCATAGACCTCACCGAGTCTTCTTCCCAACCGGAAGAGCTCGAAACCAGCATATCGCGGAAGCATGATCGACACGAGCAAGACTCTGAAGCCAACGGCCCAAGCAAGCGTGCCAAGCTGAAGAGAAACAGCGAGCCGCCGATGCGTAAGGACACGAGCACGACCCCAAGCAGGAAGCAAAAGCAATCAAGGAAAAGAATTAACCATCACAAAGCATCCCGCGCCAGGAAACACCATGAGCTCAAGGAAAGCCACAAAACTCTGGAGCGCCAATGGTGGGCTGTCAATCAGGCCCTCAAGAACAAAAAGCAAGCACTGGAGTATACGAAGCGAGACCTGCGATGGACCACTAGCGAGCTCAAGCGCGTCCGGGTGACTTGCGATGAGAAGACTAAAACGATGCAAAACCAATCTCTCGCGATTGAGGCGGATCGTCTGAGAATTCAGGCCTTGCAGGATTCATGCGCGGCAAAGGACGAAGATTTGAGGATCAAAGATGAAATCATCGCTGCTAAGCAGATTAAGCAGGAAGAGCTTGACAAGGCCAGACAGGAACTCAAACAAGCTCTGCAAGAGACTGAGGCAGCCCGTACTCTCAACGACTCAAATGGGTACCACAACCAGATGTGTCGGAAACGAGAACTAAAAGCAAAGGAAAACCTCAAAATCGCACGCAAAGGTTCGCCATTCAAATTCCATCCGTCAAATGAAAGGGAGAAGCTGACAATACGTACTCGCAGAGCACGAAGAGAATGTCTCGGCTCTTAAGGAGGACAAAGAGGAGTTGCAGCAACAATACGCGGATTTGGAGTCAAGACTCGCAGACCGAGAGGCTGAGCTCAGCGGGATGATCGCTAGCCTGCAGCAACAGCTACAAGACTCTCGTCCACAGAGCCAGCGTTATAACTTCAAGGTGTCGGACGAGAAAGTCAAACAAGACCTTGCCAACTTGGAGTCCAAGATTCAACAGTTCGTCGACAATTACGCACGGCCCGTTCTCAATGCCACAGATCAGCAACTGGATGTCGTTTGGCCAAACTGGTCACCGGAACTACGCAACTTTCTGGCTTCTCCTTTGCTATGCCATCTGGTTTTCGAGGGGTACGTGTGGGAGTATCTTCTTGACAGGATCTTCACGCCATGGTCGAAGATCTGGGTCGGCGATTTGGGCCGGCCCTTAGAGAAGGCCTTACGTATTGCAGAGGGTATGCACGCCTCATTATTTTTCTTCTCATACTCTCCAGCTAAAAGCCTGTGACAGGGGAATCTGAAAATGCTGGATCTAATAGCGATTCATACGTTGATTATCAATATTGGCGCTCCAACTCGAGTAGCTTCATCAACAACCTGAATGGCGGAGACTTTCGACCTAAACATTTTGACTCAGACGTTGAGGCGATGGTTTCAAATCTGACAACGCTCTGTGAGCTACATTATTTCCCTGAAACCATGAAGGCTGATGCTATGAGTATCTTCGAGGATGCTCGAGATTTCGAAATTCAGCTACGGATGCTTAAAGCCGTATACACCTTCCGCATGTCCAAGCTCGTTCCGAGCGGAGAGACACTCAAATACGGGATGTTCTTTGACGAAGATGGTATGATTGACCGTTCGCCTTCTCCGAGCGACAAGAAACACGGCAGGGTTCCGGCAGTGGATTTCATCATGTCCCCTGGCTTGCACAAACGCGGCAACAACGACGGCGACATGTATGAGGACGAGACATGGCTCGTCAAAATGGGTGTGGTGTGCGATGCAGCGAAATTCTTGATAAAATCGGATCATCCCACTACTGCACGTTCAACGTCAGTACATATTCCAAAAGTGGCCGAATCAGGTGAAGTCAAGCAGGAGGACGAAGACCACGTCATCATGTTGCCAAACCTAACAGGTTGTACGGAAGACGATATCAAGCTTGGGACGCCCATGTTGGACTCGTCAGACGTCAAAGTCGAGGAAAAGATTTCGGAGCAATCCCCCGACCCGTTGTCCACTCCAAATCTCACCTCTGGCTCTCCAGCGCCGAAAGCGCACGATGCAGCCCAGATGCAGTCGGGCATGGTGTCGAAGATGAGGACCCGGAGCCAAGGACCGCCAGAGCCCGAAACCAATATGCACGACGACAAGTCCAGCATCAAGTTGGAAGACAACCATTCCTAACCCATCGGAACAGCGAGGGGCCGAGGGTTTGATCTTCAGCAAAGAGGACGAGACACTGCAAAGAATCTGACATCCGGAGCGGACTGCAACCATAAGAGCTGCATTTGAGCTGGGGCAATGAGCGGGCTGCCCCTTGGCAGATTATCTTACGACCGATCTTCTCATGGTAGAGAATCACATGGCAGGCTTTGCCATCGCCGGTCATTCCATAGCAGGTCATGCTATGGGTTGGTGTCTTGATCGGGACCCTGCCTGTAATATGCGATTGTACAACTACAAAAGCGACGAGTATTCACCACGACCGACGCCGACGAGGGAGAGATTGTCGGAAGTGGAACTTCCCTAGAGGCGACCGTGAGAAACCGACTTCGGCAAGAGACGTCGTGGACTCAACTTTGAGGGTCTACACATCATGAGCGCTCAAGAATGACCTGGGGCGCGTTGAAAGGATGAACGCACACGGGGTGAGTCAAAGGCTTTTGGAAGGATCGAAGAGAATTGAATGGGACTTGGGCTGATGTCGGGCCGATTGCCGAATTTCAGGCAGGATGAGTTGGCACACACGTATGACGAGCTTTACGACGGCTGCAGTTCTACTCAGGGACAGTAAACAAGCCAGACTTGTCTCTGTCGGGGTGCTCAACGAGAGCTATTCTCGGGTGTCGCAAGTGCGAGAAGCCCAAGGCATTTTACGAAGATCACGAACATGGAAGGCGGAGAGCTTAGATTGAAATCGATGAACTCATTTTGGACCATTCTTATCTCTCCCACCAGTTGTCTGCCGCATCAGCACGTTCTGTATAACTAGGGGGCGGCCCTTCAGGAGGCGGCACACCCGCGGCTGCCGGCGGGGACGAAGATGCCACTCTGCCGCTGACCCTCTGGAACGCCTCTTCTCGTGCCTTCTGTAATCTTAGTCTCGCCTGCCGTACCACCTCGTTCTTCTGATCCGCCTCGCGCAACAGCTCCATGTGCCGCTGGGTGGCCGACATCAAGTCGATATTGAGTGACTGCGCGCAGTGACGGACCTCCAAGTTTGACTGCTGGATCTTCTCGTGAAATGCCATGTCCGTGAAGATATTGTCAAAGAAGACGTCGCCGAGGAGGTTCCCCTGCGCTATCTTAACTGCTGGCAGAGGGCGCACCATGGGCGATACCTGCTGTGCCTGCGACACCAGCATCTTCGCCTGCCTGATCAGGTTCTCAGCCTTGTTGAGCGCATTCCGCTCCATCATATCCGAAAACGTGCCGCCGCCGTACATATCCCTCCTCGAAGCGTGCAGCGCATCCTCCATCGACATCAACGCGCCGTTCAGCCGCGTCTGCGCCTGATTCAGGATGCTAACCACCTTCCCCTCAGCCTCAGCCCTTGACCTCGCCTCCTGGTAGACCCTTAGCGCGCCGCTCGTCTCGCGCTCCCGCTCGTCCTCCTCGGGGAACCCGGGCGACGGCCCCGTGAAGATGGACTCGTACAGCCTGTCCAGCTCCCCCTGCGCCTCGACGTGCGCGGCGGCCCTGACCTCGAGCTCCCCGCGCACGGTCCGCGCGTCGGCGAGCATCTCGTCGAGGTTCTTCTTCATGACATCGGCCTGGTGCTCCTCCTGCAGGACGTCAAAGTACTCTCGCTCCTCCTTGGCGGCGCGCGCCTCGAACTTCTCCGCCTTGCCGCTCATCTTGAAGGCGAAGCGCCGCAGCACGCTGTCGCGGTAGGCCTCGTGCTCCCGGAGCTCCTGCTTGCGCCGGTAGCCGATCTGCTTCAGCCTCTCGGCCGCCTGTGCGACCTGCTTCTCGAGGTCGACGACGTGGCGCGTCTGGGCCTCGAGGTCCGGGATGGAGCTGTCGGTTTGGTGGAGGATGTTGAGCAGCTCTACATTGCGCTCTGATGTGTCGTTGATCTTGGCCTCGAGAGACGACATGGTGTAAGTGGGTGGGTCCCAGTGAGTGGACCTCAGTGAGAGCGTGTGTGTATGCGTGCGTGTGTGAAATGACCCGGGCGGGCTCAGAGGGCCGGATGATGCCTTGATAATCCGAATGTAGAGTCTTCGCTCGATATGACTATGCGCTGGCGGCGTCTGTGAACTGAGCTGGTTGCCTTCAGGCTCAAGAGCCTCGATGGTTTGTGTAGCTAGCTACCTGAGGATTTGGAGATGCCGTCAAGATTTTGAGTCGAAACGCGGGAGTGATTGATGTACAGCATCTCGGGTGACGCAATGTGGCTTCCCGCGATTTAAATGAGGGCTCCGACAAGTGCTGTTTTTGGGTGCTTACACGCCTGGTAGGGCGCCGTCTTTTGTTCAGCCCGAAGGAGTGCCCTTCCCGCCGTGCTTCGCCCCATCCATCGATTTCCCACGGCGGAGGTTATCACTGGTGATCCAGGCTGCGCCACAGACATCGCGGCCCGGTGGCTTGGCGGGAATTAGGCACCCCTATTCCTGCTTGCCCACCCCCTGTGATCCCTGAGCAGCGGGAAATGGGGGTGGGGGTTCTCCCGGCCCAGGGTTAGGCGGTAGACATCTCTGCCAGAAGATGGGATTGATGTTATTGACCATGATCACCTCGGCACCTTACGCATAATGTTCGACGCAAGGGGTGTGATAAAAATGCATTCGCAAAAATCTACTCCCAGTCCAGTTCCAGAACTTTCCATTCGCTCTGCTCAATGCATCGCATTCCAAAAATCATAGGCCATTGTCCCACCCACACCATCCCCAAGTCCCAGTCTGAATGATTAATGAGTCCGAACACCGACCAACCCATATTCCCAACGCAGCCCACTCAAGACCTAAGTTCAAAGATTGTGCTCCAGCAGGTATGTGGAGGAGATCACCTTGAACCGTCGCTTGTCCTCAAGGCACTTGAACACCAGGCCCTCACCCTTCCTCTGCGCCGCCCGCTTCTTCAAGTCCTGGTGGCTGGAAGCAATATCGGTGAGCCTGACATAGCCCAGCACGGGGACATGCTTGAGTCCCAGATCCTTCGCCATCTTCTCAACGTCTCTGGCATCAAAGAAATCCTGCTTGTCGATGTCAAACATCGCAAACACGAAAAAGTCCTGCTCGCCCTCTGGCAGGCCCTCGCGGTTGCCCTGGATCACGTCACCGCACAGCTCACCCTGGATCGCAATGTTGCGGCCCAGCTTCGACAGCTTGTTTGGGAGGTCGTACCGCAGGGCCGTCTCCCAGAACTTGAAAGCCGCCGGGCCATGGTCCTCCAGCTCGTTCTTGTCGACCTTGTTGCTGCAGACCCCGAACCGCGCACCCTGCGCCCCCTCGATCACACTGGCAGTGTTGGGTCCGACCTTTTCTGGCAGCGGGTGGAGCAAGTGGAAATAACCGGATGACTTCTTGACGAAGTAGACGACCATGGCAGCGCCGTCCATCTTGACACTCTCCTGGTAGACCAGCTTGCTGTACTTGCCTTTGACGAACAGGTTCGGGCAGTCCTCCACTCGCGGCACATCAGTCCTCCTGAACACCTCTCCAGGGTAATTGCCGAGACGTCGATGCTCAGGCTTTTGGTCCTGGGCCGGCTTCTCCTCCCACTTCTTGACACCCAACACCTCTGCCCAGTTCCGGTCGCGGTACATGACCAGCAGGGTCAAGTTGATCATCTCGACGTTCCGCTCCATCGGGCCGATCGAGATGAACTGCCTCACCACCTCGAGCTTCTTCCAGATCTCCGGGAAGGTCTGCGGAAACATAATCATGCCCTGCGACACGATTTGGTCCTCGCCGCTCCCAAACTTCTCGGTCTTGATTCTCTGGCCGAGCTTTCCGTCCAGCATCTGGAGCTTCCTCGTTTTGCCGAAGCCCTTGCAGAATCGATCGTCAGAGCCGGGTAGGAAGGAGTCGACCTGGAAGTATAGGACGAGGTCTCCCTCGCGGTGTTGGTGGAAGGGTATCTTGCATGTCCAGCCATCGACCTCAGCAAAGGTATATCGCTTGTCGTCCAACTCGACATTGTAGATTTTCTTGATCACTCGCAGGCTTACAAGGCGCTGTGTGCCATGGTCGTCTGTTGTGGGCTTCTCGGTCAAGGCGCTGGTCCCTACGGATGGGGAAGCGTATACCAAAGCGGTATCGACAGCAGGGTTGAGTTTTCCCTGGCAGCTCTGAAGCTCCAGACTTGGCTCGCCACCAGTCGCATTCTGCGTATCGGCACTGATGTTCGCTTTAGCGTCAGTGGTCGGATCCAACGGCGACACGTTGGACTTGTCGACTTCAGCGGTCTTGGCCTTGCCAGTGTATGCGGTAGGGTCGAAAGGCCGCAAGCTGCCAATGACAGGGGCTTCTCGTGGAGCCATTGCCAATGTTCTTGTTTGCAAAGTCTTAATAAGCTGTTTGTCTGTCAGTGCTTCCAGCTTCCCAACGCTCTGATAACACAAAGGCCTCAAGATGACAGGACGGTTGGAGTAGTCAAACAATCCGGCGAAGTATCTGGGCCGATTTGGGCTCCAAAGATGGATCAAGCACGTATAGAAGGGGGGAAGAAGCGAGGTTTGGGCTGAGAGGGCATTTGTGAGTGGCTGCTCAAAGTAGCATGTAGCCAATGTCTGGGTCAGAAGTCGATCTCTGCGGTTGTGCGGCACGTTCATGTGATAACTTGGGCTCAAAAGGCAGGGAAAGTTCTTGGTTCGCGCAGCGACAGGAATGAAAGTGGTGGGCAGTGACAAATCCAGGCGCCACTGGGCGATACCGAAAGATGTAGTTTTGCCCGAAATTGGCATAGACCATTGAACATACCTTAAGTGCGACCGAGCATCCGGGGAAACTCAAGCTTGTCCGATGTATGATATCGCCTGACGGCTCGTTCGGTCTCGCTTGCTGATGTTCTGGTGCAAAGACTTCACGCGAGTCTGTACTTGAAAACAAGAAGCAGGCCCGGGCCTGGGCAGGGGCAAAGCTCTTGTTTGTAGGAAGTGGCTGCGGACTCTGCAGCAAACCTTGCAATATGATCAGCCTGGTCCAGAACGTTCTGGTCGGAAGAGCTCGCGATGTGAGACTGCATAGGCGATGAGTGCTCACCGAGCGGGTTGCAAGATATATGACCGCTTCCGGGTTCTTCAAGGTAACAGACCTGGGGTATGATTCGATGAGATAAAGAGATTAAAGGTGGCAATCACGATGGCTCTGAATGTTTCTTAGGTAGGCAGCAGCAAGAAATTGTAAAAAGAGGGTGTGATGAGAGCTACGACTCTGTAAGTCTCTGAGACGAAGTGGAGTTCTGAAGTGTTAGGGAAAGGCAGTGAAACGGGATGGTGTGTGGACTCGAATACCATGAACGCCCCTGGAAGCGGATAAAAGCTACCACCATGGATGATTTGGGAGCACGGAGGAACAGAGAGTCTGGTATTGGGAGCAGAGTGAAAGTGCTAAAGTGCTGTTGTATTAGCAAGGAGACATGGATAAGGTCCTTACCTTGTTGGAACTCACCTGGCACGGAGCTGGTTATGGAGCTGAACGCTGGGTAAAAGTTTCGAGCGCGCAGAGTGGTCCAATATCTCTTGTCTGGGAGATCTGCCCTGAAAGTAGCAGCACTTACACTCAAGCGAAAATTGAGTGGACGTTGAGTGTAAGTTGGCAGATGATATAGGTGCCGTGGGATAGCGGAAGCGAAAGAGGAGGAAAGGAAGCTCTAGCAAAGTTGGCTGATAGATTCAAGATCTCGGATGATGCGTTCATAGGATGAATCAACGAAAAGCTGCCAGAGAGCGGAAAAGTGTTGTCAAACGCTGTCTACTGAGCTAAACGATGAGGGCTGGGACAACTAACAAGTGGCACATGGCAAAACGAAAGGCCAAGGTTCAAGATTTGCGTCCAAGCAGTCGTTGGAGTTCGATCGATGGTCCGTATTGGACTTCTCTCACGACCATGGTACGAGCTCAGCGGGACAGGAAAGCACTCCTGTGCTGATGATGAGTGTACGCGCAATAGCATGGTCTTCGCCTCCAAATTCAAGCAAAGCAGTCAACCCGCATCTGGTCTAACATGAGTATCCTTGATTAGTTTCGAGACAGCAGCTCGTCCAAATACTCCAGGGTCTCTGACTTTACACAAGGGCAAGTACAGACTTTAACGCTGATATAAAGGTTCAGAAAAATCTCACAATCTTGAGCTCTCAAGTCCCGAGTCTCCTTGAGAAACCGAAATGACGGCCGCTATGTGGTACATGATGTCGAAGATATCCAAACGTAAGAGTGCCTGGTCTGTGCCGAACCCGAGATTCCAAGTTGCATCGTGTCACTGATTGTCTCCATTCGAAAAGAATTGACCGAACGCCCGGGTTGATGCCATCAGTCCAGAACTGATGGTGCATCATTTGTTTCTTGAACACACTGTGATATAAGACATCCCCACTGGCCGGCCAGAGGCGATGAGCAACAGCCAAACCTGCAGTACCACCACCAATGGTGACAAAGGTGTAGAACCTCTCGAGGGAACGAATGGTCGCAAACGGCCCGGAACTAGCTGCGTTTCCACAGCACAAAGGATCAGTGAGGCACACATGCCGGTATTGAAAATTGAATGGGTTGTCGACCATTCTCTTTGTTTGTTTCTTTGTTCTGACACAAACCCTCGGTGTGTATTGAACAATGTTGCGGTATCTCGGAGAGGCGTGGTAGTTCTAGACCAATTTCATTGTGTCCAAGAAATGTGGCTCTTTGTCAATTACCTGAGATTCAACGATGACCATGAGAATATGTAAAGGCATTGTATTTCCATGTGTATCCTGACGAAGGCTCGCCATTTCCCAAAATCCAAGTCAGCACTGACTTGCTTGCACTGGAGGCAGCACATACACTGAAAACAAAACTGTGACATAAGACATCATGACGATTCCAACCACACAACGATTGTCTGAAAGACAAGCCGACATCACGACCGACAATGACCATTTCGTGACTATCGATTTGGACAACTATGAGAAAAATGTTGCGGTAGGTGATGTAGTTAAGCAGGAACCGGAGTCCAAACCTGTCAGATTTCAGAAGACCACACTCCTGGTACTGATTCTGAGTCTTGTTTTTGTGGGGGCATCTGTCCTGATAGCAATCCTGATATTCCAATTAGCAAGGAAGTAGAAGCTTTAGGCTGCGCTACCATCAATAATATCTTGTATGATAAAGACGGCCGATGGCTGAGTGCGTCGGGCCCAATGAGTATCCTCCCATTTTTGTATTCCTTTCCTGTTCCTCAACGGTGTCTTACAATCATGCAGACCTCGTCCTTACGGTAAGTGTCATTCTTCTGTCAGTAAGATATTCAGACTTGTCTCTCATGACCCTAAATCCGAGTCCAAATGCAAGCAAGTCTTAATAATGTGAGCGACGGGGTGTTGAATCCCCGATATTATGTCGTGATGCAGGTTTCCTATGTTTCATGAGACTTTGGTAGCATTGGGCATAGATCATGCTTACAATTAAGCATGGAGTTCGTCACATTTGCCGCGGTTCAAAGCCGAGCCACCTGCCCAGGTGTCTAGCTAGCTCATAGAGCCACGCGCAACCGAGTAATAATCATCGTCCGTAAAGATAGAGGGCTCACAAGTAATGGCACAAGAACTAGAACTGCAAACGCGAGCGTTCAATGTGATCAAGTTGGGTGGAAACTTTAATCAGCTCAAAGGCCAATTAGATAGGCCATGTCTGCTTTCCGAGTCCCTAAATAGGTAGGTAGAAAATGAACCTTGGTGAGTATAATGTGATTGCGATATCACGTTCCTGGCACGGCTCCGTTCAAGCATCCTTCGGATGCTACCCTGTCCGGAAGACAGAAGTTCAAGCCTGCAGTCGACTGCCTTGGCGTCGAGAATATCACTAATCCTGCCTTGCCGATGTTCGGCAAACACCCTCTCGGTGGACCCCAAGCCTCCGATCCAAGATCCGGGTTCAAGTGAAGCCCGTTTCCAGTTCGAACCACATGCATACAGCCCCTGAATCTGCACGGAGTAATTTCCCTTCTTTGCTAGATACAGCAATCAAGGTGCGGATGGCCGTGCATGTTCCGGCCCCGAGTACCACTGCTACGGCTCGCCGCGAACAGCAGGTGGTAACTTGCAACCCCTGTTTTATGCAATTATCGACAGACAAGCTTTTGTGTCAGCGCCAGGGCATTGTCCTCATAGGCTTATTGGACTTGGATGGTGACATGTGGGGTCGGTCAAGGCCGATTTCTAGATGAAAAGTGATGCCAGTAGCCCTGAACCTTTGTGTGAAGCCCTCCGAGGCCGCAAATCCATCGATTCCCAGCGCGGTACTCGCAATAAGTGGTCAGAGATTCCCCATTGCAGTGTAGAGGCGCATGCATCTGAGTTAGATTCGGGATTGAACATTAGCCACAATGTCAATGTGACCCGCTGATGCAACGATGTCCAAGTGATCCATGTTCAAATACCTTTTTCGGGCCCGTTGATTCTCACCTGCAGCAAATGGCAAGACACTGACGTATAAAGGTGGCAGGCCGTGGTCTCTAGATGACAACCTTCCCATGAAGCATCTTTTGTTCTTGAGGCGTGACTGGCCGTAGCGAGGCATCCGTGAAGACTCAAGATGTTGTCAACCGTTGTGTCAGCTCTTCTCCTGAGCGGCTTCGTGTTCGCCCAGGCCCAAGAGCCAGACACTGGCCTCCAGCCAGCCAACCCACCCAATGTCCCTTTCGGAACTCGATATGTCGTTGAGTTCTCGGAAAGTGGCTCGGCAAAGTTCCGAACCCGTGACGGTTCCAAGGATACCGAAGGGTTCTATCAGAGCATCGCTCAAGAAACCAATGTCACTGCCAAGCCAGCGCTCAACTTCACGTCTAGCATTTTCCATGGTGCATCTTTCGATCTCGCCAATGAGACTGCCGCGACAGACCTGGAGGAAATCAAGGCATTGCCTGGAGTCGTCAATCTCTGGCCCGTTGCAACCGTCTATGCTAGTCCCCAGATCGAGTCCACCGGAGTCGCAAACTTCAGCCAGTGGAGCCCACACGTTCTAACCCACGTCAACGAGGCCCATTCTCTGGGCTACGACGGAAACGGTGTCATAATAGCTGTTGTTGACAGTGGAATTGACTATCTTCATCCATCTCTCGGTGGTGGTTTTGGTGAAGGTTTCAAGGTTCAGTCCGGGTGGGATTTTGTTGGCGATAACTACAGCACCAGCTCTCCAGATGTCCTCTTTCCAGATGACGATCCGATCGACTGTCTTGGTCATGGTAAGTGCGCAGAATGTGAGGATTGCGTGAAAGTCTTGTGTGACTCTGCCCTGCAACGACCTTGACGACTGACATTCATGACAGGAACGCACGTGGCCGGCATCGCTGCCAGTTCGAATGACAAGCTACCTGGCGTGGCACCCAACGCTACCCTGAGAGCTTACAAGGTTTTTGGGTGTTCGGATGGCACGACTGAAGACATCATCGCTATGGCCTTCATCAGGGCTTTTGAGGACGGCGCTGATATCATCACTGCCTCTCTTGGCTCGAGCCAGGGGTTTCCCGAAGTCCTTTCTGCCCAGATTGTGACTAGAATGTAAGAAAACATCCTCAAAAAAAGAAGTGTTCCCTAAAATTCAGTTAATTGATTCAACGTGCTTCAGTGCAAGCCAAGGAGTCTTCGCGTCTGTGGCGGCGGGAAACTCAGGCGAGCGTGGGCCATTCTCAACCAGCAGCCTTGGCAACGGATACGGTGGTCTCGCAGTCGGCAGCGTCCAGTCAACACAGCAAGTTGCCTACTCTGTCGTAGCTAAGTCCACGAGTGGGGAATCAAGAACGATAGTATATCTTGATTCAGCTGGCAACGATTGGAACTTGACCGGGACTTTCCCGGCACAAATACCTCTGGATCCCCCGGATGTTTGCTCGCTTGATGTTCCATGGGAAGGCGCTCTGCCCACAGATACCGTTGCTGTCCTGGTATGTTCTTTCCTACAATATTCAACCTCTCAACACACTTCTTTGAGGCCGACAAAGATGCAAGTGACGCTAACGAGCAGTTGACTAGCCTCGCGGCCGTGCAGGGCTCTGTTCAGACGGCGGGTGGCAGATTATGGACTCAGCCCTTATAGACAAGGCGACTTGGGTGTTCTTCATTAACTGGGAGGATACGCCGTATGAGCGGCCCTCCCGAGTCCTCTACACTGAGGGTCAGGCTGTTGGCTTTGCCTCTATCAACTTTGACGATGGCGCCTGGCTGAGCAACCAAACAGCCGCCGGCGAGAATGTGACTTTTGAGTTCAAATACGACCCTGCAGATGCCATCGGAATCGACTCATTCACCAACATGATCAACGACTTCAGTTCTTGGGGACCAACATTGGATGTGAGGCAGAAGCCCGAGATATCTGCTCCTGGTGAGTTGAGGCAAAACTGTTATCTTTGCCAATAAGGCATACATGGATAAAATATTAACAATTTTGCTTTAGGTGGTCAAATTCTTTCCACCTGGCCAACATCTAAGGGCAGCTGGGCAGTTTTATCTGGAACCAGTATGGCAACACCATACATTGCCGGTGTTGCAGCCCTGTTCTTTCAGTCCGCAGGTGGAAGATCCGCTCTTGGCTCTAACCCGGCATCGGTGGCGCATACTCGCCTCGTGTCGAGTGGCTCCTCTGTCCTACACCACAACGGCAGTACAACTCTCCAAGCGTAAGTAGTCTTCTCAAAAAAGATCAAGCTTCGAAATTTTTCCCTCCCAACAGATGCTGAGACTGTTCTTCAGGCATGTTGGACAAGCTGGTGCTGGGCTCGTCGATGCATTGAAAGTGGTGTCTTACAACACTTCAATTACACCGGCGACGATCAACCTAAATGACACAGATCATTTCAACGGCGAACACACCATCACCATCACCAACAGCGGTCCTGGATCAGTCACGTACTCCATCGGTCACGAGTCCGGGCCAGCCAGTATGACTATGAACCCAGTCAACTGGGTCGGGCTAGATCCCATCCTCAAGACGGAATTTGGCCAGGCCACTGCGAACTTGTCCTTGATGGAGATCACAGTTCCTGCCGGGGGCAAAGCCAGTCTTGACGTTGTCTTCACAGCCCCTACCGACATCGACGCCTCCCTCATGCCCATCTACGGCGGTTTCATCCACATTGTGGGCGACAACGGTGAGGCTCTGAAAGCGACTTATCTCGGTAAGCAGAAACATCGGTTGCAGACTGGCAACACAGCCGGAGTTCTCTGTCCAACTTAGCTGATGATTCTCCAGGTGTGCATGGGTCACTTTACAATGCGAAGACATGGGAGCTTGAGCGTGGCGTGCCCGTTTATTTCGGAGCCGGGGGTTACGGGGACACTTTCGAGGACGGCCGGGTCTTTAACCTGAACCAAGCGACTCCCGAGGTGTATTACAACCTTCTGTGGGCGACTCGTGAACACAGTTTTGATGTAAGTCTTCAATACTTGTTCCATGCGCTCAATTGAGAGCCTCTGGGACCGATTTGATGCAATGAGGCTGACATTGCCTGTGCCTGCTGAACAGCTCGTCTCTGTGGACTGGAATGAGTCCGACTGGGTCTATCCTCAGGTTGCTGGGAAGAACAAATGGTTTGGCTCGCTTCAATTCTATGATGCTTTGAACGGTAAGTAAAGAAGCACCTCCATAATCGCGAATGAATTTCATCTTAACTTCACTGTGCCGTCCACATCCTGCAGGTTTGCGACTAACACAGTATCTAGAAATCTACTTTCCCTACCCCTTCAAGTACTACCCTCGAAGCTTGACCACATTCCAAGGATCCGTCAGCAGCAACTACAGCGATGGGACTGCAATCTTGAATGGCCAATACCGCATCCTTGGCCGAGCGCTCAAGACCTTTGGCGAACCGGAGAATCCCGAAGACTGGCAGTTCGGACTCTCCAATTGGTTTGTTGTCCAAAACAACGGCACCACCAACGGGACCATTTCTGCCCTCATGCGCTAGATCTATTTGATTCTCATATGGGGACATGATTATTTGTGCTTTATCATTCTAAGGCCTCCTTTTATTCTCTTCGCAACTTGTACCTATTTATAGATCTACCGTCATCTTGGCGTTAATGCATCATTGAGGTATGGTGCTTGAGCCCTGGCTAGCCCGAGTACTCCCCCTGCAGTCATTTTCTTTCGTCTACTGGTATCAATATACGAAGCAACTGTTGTTAAATCGAGATTATGTCTACGCCACGCTCACAAAAGGAGAGGACTATCCACCATATCCATTCAATGCATCTCACTTCCTGAGATTTCGTAGCGTCGTGTCGTGTCTCAGGGATACATAGAAATCGTAGACTAATTAGATGCGTATAATACCTTCCAGAATGTCTGTAGTTGTGGCAGAAAACAGATTTTAGTTGTTTTGGGTCACAGTACATATTCTCGGTCTAGATGAATTAGTTGTTTACCGTTTGGAACAAGAAGCGCTTAAAAGAAGCACCATAAGATGTCAAAACAAACACTTCTAGGTCGAGAGACAACTTGAGAGTCCAGATTACCTCCAAAAAAAGTATTCTTTCAGGTCCCCTGATAACAATTGTTCATCATGTGAGGCTGAAACACAGCACTGTGTTTTCCATCCTGCTTCTACATGGTGTTGCGTTTCAAATGGTAAATACAAACATTCATTGTTATGTGCATGTGAGAACACTGATGTGTCCCCGTTGAAAATATGTAATGAAAAGAATACAGTCAAACGGCCAGGCCTCCTCCAAGTTCTCAGCCTTCCGGTAATGTACATGAAACCGCACACGGCTCTTGTGCCCCTGCCAACTCTTACTCGTTGATTCTGTGCTGCCAGACCATTTGCTCTTCTCTATTTTCACAGGGTTTACTGGTCAGCGGATGTTCTCATACACTAGAAAGAATGAGGCTTAGGGGAAAGCGTGACCTACCTGGCGCTGTACGTGCTTGCGGCCAGAATCTTTTGCATTTGCTCATTGCTTGTGAACATTACCTGTCTTGCGACAAACCAGCGGACTATTTCGCTCAAAAGTCAGCTCTCATCAAAGGCAATTGGGGAGGAGTCACGCGGAAGCAGGATGGTCTAGAGAGGCAGGCAACCTTTGAGCGGGCTACTTACTTCCTTCGTGACAGGGAGGGCTCGTCAAGCTACCCTCATACGACCAGAATTCGTTGAACCTCGCCACACTCGCCAACGCTTGTGGCAAGGACAGCGTAGTCTCCACCTTCGCTGTGTCGTTGAACCTAACGAGAGGCGAGGGAAACTGGTTGATGAACGCATCGTCGGTGTTGCCTGGGTCCAACATGATTGCAAACACCGCCTTCTCGTGACCCTCAGCATCAACGTGTACAAGATGAAGCTCAGCGCGGGTGCGATAGTTGTTGATCGAGTGGTCAGCTGGGGTGTGGATATGCCAGCCGGTAAGATAAACGGTTTGGTCATCGTAGGTCAACGAGGGGAGGTCAGTGTAGACCCCCTCGGCGTGCTGTATCGTGAAAGCTGGGCCGTAACCCCAGTTCCAGAAATCTCCCACCGTCTCGTTGGGATAGTTGAAAGTAGGAATGTGGTTCTGCGATAGGCCGTTGTTGAGGCTGAGCGCGATTGGAGATTGCTGGGTCCCAGCTTGGCATAGTTCGTAGTCTAGTAGAGGCAATTAGATGAATTCCCACGTTTTTGGGTTTCCCGTTGCCTGTGCTGGACAAGCTTCAGGCCTTGGCGCTCCGCGTCTGCCGTCCGAATAGCACACATGTCGCTGTGTGAGACTCAAAATCATGTGCACAAAGCCGGCTTCGTTTACACACGTTGTTCTTCGGGGTGGTGATGCAGGCTGCCATTCAACAAGGGGTAATTACTGACCTGCGCTCACACGTCCCCAGTCAAAAGACGCATCATAGCTCCAGTCGCTGGCTTCCGGGCCGGTCGATGAATTGCCTCCGTTACTTCCGTCTTGTCGCTTTGCCAATTGCGCGTGGTAATTGTGTGTCGCACAGCCGAAGGTGGCTGTGGTCAGTGACAAGACCACTAACAGACTGTTTTTAAGCATCGTGTCTTGAAGGTTTTTGTCAGGTCTATTGTGCGCAAAAAGACCCGGTAGGCAGAACTATCAGTGAAAGTTCATAGGCAAAAGCTTCGAAGAATGGTTGCATGCCAAATGACTGTGTTAAGTAGGATGTTGAGGAGATTTATATATTTTCGTCATCGCTTCTGGCGCCAGAATTGAGTTCCTCGGCCTTTGTTCCCCTGACTATAGATAACCATAAATTGTGTACTGGGCTAGGAATATGAGTGGGCCTTGCCCTGCCACCTAATGGTCAGAGTAGGAATACCGAAAAATCGTGATGTAGCCGACGTTGGGTTAGGAGCCAGCGAGCTGGGTTGCCAAGGAGCTACCGAGCTATGCATATCGTGTGCGCCCTAGCTTGGCAAACCTATACCTGGCTAGGCCAAGGTACGCGTTTGTTTGCGCCTGGTGAAACAGAGGTAAAGATAGAGTTTACTTATTCCTGATGGCATGACTATGACGACTTTGCGGAAATGAAACCTCAGCCTAGAACAAATTGTAAAATGCGAATTTGCCAGTTGGATGGTGTGCGCCTCCAGCGCTGGCCTTGGCGCCTGCCGTTTCCTGAGCTTGGAAAAGTCTTGTTACTATCTTGGCCTGATAGTATGGACGATTGTCTGGCGGCCGGCCGCCGTGCGACTCCATAATCGAGGCGCGTGTCATGCTTACGGCGGCACCGAACGCGGTCCAGACGTTCGTGTGTAAAAAGTCTGACCGAGAGGGGAGGGAAGGTGAGGCAAGGACCGTCGGCACTCAGCGGGACTGCTCCTCATTCGCGTGGATCACATTGGATCTAGTGCAATGGAACATCAGAATTCTCTGCACAGCCACTTATTACTACTGTTGAACGCTCATTGCTTAACACTAACGGTGGTGATCAGTGACTCTATATGCAGCTTAACTGCGAGAATGGACCCATCGCTCGGAGGTCCGGTCAGTACACAAGTGACGCCGAGGTGGATATCCTGTGTACAGTCCATGGTGGTTGAGTGATTTGCGGCCAACATCGTGGTCACAAAACACCGCAAGAGCCCGGGCAGTAGGAAATCAGAAAGCGGTTATCTTGGCTATGTCCTGTGGGGATACTCAATCGGAGGGAGCTTACAACTCTGTCCTCGGGCCAAACATACGCCTGTCAATAGAGTGACCGTGGGCATTCTCCCAGAAGTCGAACAAGAAAGAGTTGCTGAATGCGTTAGATCGTGAGTGGTGTTAGCGACCCCTATTAATTGCGACTCGAATTAAGCGAATGCACTTGCAATTTCAGGTCAATCAACTGGCAACTTCTTAGTTACTAGCCCAAGCAAAAAATAGGTATGAAACCACAGGCTTTGGTGCGGTCAACCACTACAAGTCTTAGCGCCTCACGGTCGTCATCGTTTCCCTGCAAGGCTCTCTGGTTGCTCACTCGTAATCTCTACGAGTTCTCTAGGCTGAGTTGGCTCTGTTCTTACAATTAGGAGCATTCCGTGTGTGGGTTTCCTTTTGGGAGGTGATTGAAAAAAAATCCCGAGTACTTCAGTTACCAGCAACCAAACATTCCTGACGAAGTCGATGGCTTTTCGAATCAACATTAATCTGGATACCAGAGTAATGGATAGCATGTACGCCCCTCAGAATCTATATCTGTGAGCAAATTTTTCTTCGGGAGAATTCTTTATCAACTTTTACGCTCTGAAGTTAACGTCGAGCCCGGATCCTGGGCTTTAGAGTATGTGGTTGTCTTCAGGCCCCGCACAGCAATTGAGAAACTCTGGGCGCCGATGCTTGTCCAAAGTGGGGTCCACCTCTCACACCAACCTTCCTTGGTTGATTTATTATGGGATTGAGCTGTGCACATGACTGGGTCCAATCTGCTGGAACATCGTATTTGGCAACCTCTTGGCGATCTTATTGTGTTACATGATATTGGAACGGCAGATTCTACCTCGCATTCCGCCTTGCTGCTCAAGACAATTTCTCGGGACCGTCAACGGAAGTCGCTCTCCTGCACGTAACCCATATCCCTCCTGCTTACAACTAAATCTGAGTCGGGACTCGCGGGATCTTTTCCCATTTCTGTTCGACATCTGACTTGCCAGGCAAAAAGGATCACAAATGCACCGACCCGGTCATGCCGAGCAGCAGGACAAGATTTACCAGCCTCATTCCAGATTCGATCCAGCATGACCACTGGAATTCGTGGCTTGCCCCTTGGCATCCATAGCACTAGACGTGGCACCACTATCCGCCAAGCCAAGTGTACTGGTATAGGGACAATCACTGACTTTCAATTGAGCGGTGTTATCACCTCAGCTGCCGTTTCGCCTTTTAATAACCTTGACTATCGCTCCAGTGGGCGGGAGATGGTTGATTCCGAAACAGAGGTCACGGGGGCGCTCATGGTGTATGAAGAAGTCGTAGTTCAAGAGAACGTGTCCGAGCATGATCTCCAGATCTGAGGAGGCAAAGTCGTCCAGGATAGGCGTTCCTTCCTCATTCAAAAGAAAGATATTCCGGGCTGGCGGTCACCCATGAGTACCTTGCTCGCTGAACATTGTCATCTTCTGAGTGTAGACCTTTGTCGGTGAAACCAAAGAAGGAAAATTGCTGGGCATCAGGTTCGAAGATATTGGTATCGATATGATTTCCGAAAGCAGGGATCCTGACTTGATACCCCTTAGGGTTAAAGACTCCGGAGGGCGAAGCAACGCCTATCTTGGCGCTGACGATCCTCAACGGCTCGATTGTGAGGACTGAATTCAATCGTTGGCTTTCATGAGAGACACTCGAGCTTGTGCATCTGGATAAGTGGTCCCCGTATTCGGCTAGCACGGTGCAAATCTCTCGGCAAAGCTGCTCAACATGCTCGGGCTTGCCGGGCCGACAAGATCTAACATAACATGTTCTGCTGGTGGTACTTGCTGGTGGCCGGAAAGTGGAGTGTTGGAATACATTGCTACGGGTGATCTTTGGTCTGGGGAAAGTGTGGGGAACTGGGGTGATATGGGGAAGTGGGCGTTAAAACAACGTCCAACATAACCACTCGCACAATCCTCACCTCACCCCTTGCCGACCCCAAGGAATCTTACGCGTACTGATGGCCCCTTTTTCGCGGGCAACTAACCCGCGATTCTCAGGATACATGTCTGATGGTTTCGAATTGGACGCAAACGCTCGCGGTAGCATCAAACCCGAAGGTCTGACTCCCAATCCAAGGGGCATGCGTCAGCACGAAGCAAAGGTGGGAGTGATTGCAACCTATGCCTTGGTGGGAGTGTGAAATTGTGATTATTAGAACCTTGGACGCGTAAGTAGTCCTCAGGTCAGACCTCACCGAGCCGACATGTCGTGTCAAAAGGGACCGAGAGGGCAATCAGGCGCGTCAGGGTTTTGTGATTTTGTACATTTCATATCTTTCTTTCTTACTTGCAAACACTATGAACAGCGTCCCATGCGTAAGTATAAATATGTTGACAAGATGGGGGCTTCGCTGCCCCAAGAGAACAGAAATCAGGCTTGAGGACATCACAACACGAGCCTATATCTCCTAACTTCCCTGACTTCTGTAACTGATTCAACATGTTCGCTGGGTTCGCGTTCGCGTATCTCCACCTTCTACACCCTGCTGCCGGGGTAGTGAGCCATATCGGACTTCGTGACACAGATGCTGGTGCAGTGGGAGCTCCATCGCTCTACCAGTCACCAAGATTCAGATGGTGGTGGCCTGGTGGCTGGATCGAGCCAGACGAGGTCCAATCCGAGATCACGGCCATAATCGATGCTGGATTCGGCGGCGCCGAGGTTGGAGACGTCGAGGACAGCATCAACGTCGAGATGGATCCTCAAGTTTATGGTTGGGCACAGAGCAGATGGAACACAGGTGTGGCTGCTGCGTGCGAGCAGGCTGATAGGTTCGGTCATTCACTTCATTCCTCAACAAAACCCAAGCACAACTGGGACGGGCTGACCATTGTATTTGGAAACGGCCAGTTTGGGTGGACACTTAGACCTGACTCTTGGCCCGCACTGGCCTACAGGATTCCCTGGGTACACTCCAGATTCCCCCGAGACCATGAAGGAGCTTGTCCACGGGCAGGTGTTCGTACAAAGTGGTCAGACTTACACAGGTACACTGCCTCTTCCCGTGGCAGCCCCATCCGAAAATGAGACTGGCAATCCCAACGTCGTGGCGACTCCGAAACTGGCTGCAGTTCTGATTGCCCGCGCCAACTCGACCAACGACACAACGTCTGTGGTGACGTTTGATCCGTCGACAGTGCAGATCATCACGAGCAGCGCCACCAACAACACCATTTCTTGGACGGCTCCCGACGATGGTGCCTATGTCTTGGTCGCTGCTTATGGACGGGGCACTGGCCAGATCCAGAACATATACGATGGTATGTTGCATGGAACCTATTGCTTGACAATTTTATCGGGATACTGGCTGATTTCCAATCAAGGAAATGAGGACGCCCCAAAGGTCACATATCCGTTTCCAGCTTATATCGTAGATCACTTTAGCAAGGAAGGCGTGGAGGCTGGGGTGAAGTACTGGGACGAGCATGTCTTGACGACTGATCTACATGCCTGCCTCCTACGGTACGCTATTTGCTATGCCTCTGTTTCAAGTTTTCATTCACAGTCTAAATGTTTCCAATTGGTTGAAAATAGCTAAGCATTATTCAATATAGAAACAATGGGTCCATCTTCGAGGACTCGCTGGAGCTGAAGATCAAGCAGTACTGGACCCTGGCCTTCCTCGACGAGTTCGAGGCCCGACGGGGCTACGACCTGTCCCCGTTTCTCCTCTACGTTATCAAGGACACGAACTCCTTCTCTGGGGATGGTGAGATCTCTGATCAGGTGACGAACGACTTCTACCAGACCGTATCTGATTTGTACACCGAGTATCGCTTGGGAGGGCTCAAGACCTGGGCCAACAGTATTGGCATGAAGCTCCGCATTCAGCCGTATACGGCATCTTTCGACAGCAGCTATGCCGCAAGCCTGGTGGATATTCCGGAGGGCGAGTCCCTCGGGTTCGAGGGTGACCTCGACGCCTTCCGCGTCCTGGCTACTGGCAGAGACATTGGGGGATCCACCACGATCCTCTCAGACGAACTCGGCGCGTACATGGGGAAAGCCTACGGGGTGACCTGGAAGTTCCTTCTCAGCACGGCCAACCTGGACATGTCTGCTGGGGTCAGCCAAGTCATCACCCATGGGTTTCCTTACAGCTCGTCTCCAGACAGCCGCTGGCCGGGCTTTGCTGCGTTCACCCCCCCTTGGTACCAGCTCAAACGGCTTCGCCGATGCCTGGGGCCCGCGTCAGCCTCAGTGGATGTTCGCCGCCAATGCCAGCCTCTACCTAGCACACGCGCAGAAATTACTGCAAGACGGTGGGCCTTCCATTGACGTAGCCATCCTCAACGATGCATGGGGCGTCACTGGCGGCTGGTCCGACGACTCGCTGAATGCGGCCGGATTCTCGTACCAATTCCCAACACCGGAGCTGCTCATCAAGCATAATGTCACCGTCGAGGACGCACGTCTCGCACCATTAGGACCCAGTTACAAAGCCATGGTGATCAACAGCTCAGCCATGGACGTCAGCACAGCTGAGCTCGTCCTGGGTTACGCCCAGTCTAGCCTGCCCGTCGTACTAGTCGAGCCGCTCCCTAATACGACCTTTTCCTACAGCAATGATACCACCACCGAGCTAAATAACCTAAGCAAACTGCTCTCTGAGATTCTGAGTCTGTCGACGACGGCCTCCGTCTCCGACGCGGCAGCCGTCCCGGATGCCTTCAGTGCGCATGGGGTCCAACCCTCTGTGCGATACTCTACGGGTACGAATGCCAGCCTGATCACGTATCGTCGCACCATGAGTTCTGGGTATCTGTATTGGGTCTACAACAATGGTGATGATGTATTTGATGGAAGCTTTGAGCTTGAAGGTGAGGGTTATCCATTAGCGGTCAACCTGTGGGATGGGTCTGTGAGCCCGCTAGCAGCCTTCGCCTCTTCAGATGGCTACATTTCGGTGAATTCGATTTTGCAGCCCACCTCCGTGGCTGTATTCTAGTATGTCCCCAGAGAGACTCCCATGTCATCTCATTCAATAATCTTCCCTGCTAGGAGTGAGAACTTATCATGATCACTGACTTACTTCATCAGCTTGGGACCCGACAACGACTTCGGCGCCTCCCTTCCCGCCAATCCCCTCGTGGCCACAACCTGCGACAGTTACGTCCGAGATGGGACCATCTACATATCATCCAACTCTAGATGCAGCGCCTCCACGTCCAACGGCACGACCGTGACCCTATCTCCTTCCTCCCTGCCTTCCTCATTGTCCCCTTCGAATTGGACTCTCAGCGTCCAAGACTGGCGTCCATCTCAGGCCAACGAGACGGGGCTGGACTCGCTCAACACGGTCAAGGAGAACCTGGATCCAATAGCCCTAATCGAGCTCGTCGCTTGGCCCAACATCACGGGCCTGGTCAACGCCAGCGGCATCGGCACATACGAAACGACTGTTTCACTTATCAAGGGAAATAGTTCGGCAGTCCGGGTCCTTCTTGACGTGGGGGATGTGGAGGGGACCTGGGGCGCGCGGCTCAATGGCCAGGTCCTCGCCGCGGTGGACTGGTTTGGCAGCAAGCCCATCGATGTGACGGATCTGGTCCACGATGGTGTGAATTGTGAGTATCTGCTAGCGACGTTGCGTTGGTCAATTTGGACGAACGATGATTGACTGCTCAAGTGATTATTGAAACCACCAGACCTGGAAATTACCGTTGCGACAAAACTGTGGAACAAATTGAGGGCTGTCTGGCCTGAGCTGTATGGATCGCTTGAGGCACAGCTGATCGGGTTATTTGGGCCGGTGACTTTTTCATACTCATTGGAGAAGAATTTGTAAAATTGAGAATGAATGTACATAAATAGGAAGTTCTATATGTAATTAAGGCTAATGAAACACAACTACTTGACAAACAGTAGTGTTTCCGGTACTGTTGAAAAGGGCATGGTAATAAGATTGAAATTGTTCAAGCGGCGCATTGAATGGCCGCAATCTTGGCTATGGTGTTGGTGCTTAATGTGCAGATGAAAGAGATGTCTTGATTCTCAAAATACGGTGATATTTAATCGTATTCATTGAAGTCAGTCTTCATAGAGGCTATCTCCCGAGGGGCGTGAACTGCTTAGCGCAGCCTGACTAGATACTCACGTGACAAATCTGCTGCAGATCTTGGTCTTGCTGTTGAAGGGCGGTGCTTGACGCATCCGTGCCCACTTGTCTGCTGCTGACTCGCCTCATTCACATGGGGGTTCTGCGTGAGGCCTACTGTCCCTTGCAAAATGAAATGTGACGTCAATGGTCTGAGTCACGTGAACATTCTCAGTCAATCATTTCCAATATAACATTACGATCTACTATCAATTAACCAAACATTTATTTAATGAACCAAAATTTATTTTTCATTTATAATTTTAGTCAATTATATGTAGCTAAAAATGCTGCTTTGGAGTTCTTCTTTGTTCTGACTGAGAATGCTAGCACATACACTCTTTCTTCATCCCCCTTGTTTTTGTTAAATTGCGTCATAGGAGCGAAGGGGGCCCTGAGCAGTCGATACTTAACGACAAGCTTGTATGTGCAGCAAATCAAATGTCAGCTCGCATACAGTTGATCTCAGTATATCAAGCCGATGTGAAACAGAGTCCTCACTCGCTGCACTGGCTGACGAACAAAACAGAGCGGTCTACTGAACTCCGAGAGAACTCGGTCAATTTTCTCTACTTGGTTCACCCGCACAGAGTCGCTTCACAATCTTTCGCTGACTCTCATAAAAGCTCACTATCTGTGGCTTTGAAGTCATTTGATGTCATGTACTTTGCGATGTAGTCCCTCAAGGCCATGAATCTTGTCTTGGCCGGTGATCTATCACTTCTTGATCCGTCCAGGCCTCCACGGTGCGCAAGTTCGACCTTTCTCAATTGTCTACTTTCAACGGCCTACAAGCTGTCACCAATGACTGTCTCGATATAATATGTGGAGGGACATTTGTGGGACTCACTTCTTCGATCGTGTTTTGACAGATATATCGTGTGATGTGCACTTTGTTGGTCTGTCCATGCCGATATAAACGTCCTATAGCTTGACTCTCTACGGTCGGATTCCATTGTGGCTCAAAGATATGGATACGAGTCGCAACGCACAAATTGTTCAGCCTACACACATAATCAGCTGAAATCCCCATTTAAATTACTTCGAATGTCGACTCACCCGGTCGATCCCGTGCCAAATGTTACCAAGAGCACGCTAGTGTCTTCCTCGTTGCGAAAGGTCTGCAAAGCCTTCTTCCGTTGGGATTGGGATAAAGATCCGTCGACACGAACATGTTGAATACTCTCTTTTTCCAAGAATTTTGAGACACAATCGAGTGTTTTCTTCCAAACCGAGAATATCAAGCTAGGCGGTCCACCCGGATGTCAGCGTCGTCGACCACGAAACGATTACAGATTGGGATCAAATGCGAACCATTTCTCAGTAGTCGGCGCTCTTCGGATATTGTCCAATAAAGCAGCTATTTTGGAAGGTGGCCCGTCCGTATGGAATGGCAAAGGCCCCTGCGAAAGTAACGTCTTGTGAGGCTGGTCTAGCCCCGCTCCATCGCAAAAAGGACAATGTGCAAGTTTTGAGGTTTCTTCCGAAAACCTTGGAAGACATTCAGCGCACACTAACTTCCTGCAGTGTGTCGCAATCGGAGCTAGGTTGGAAGCTTCAGCGTCCATTGATAGTATTTCGCAGCGACAGTATGAGCAAGAAGCGTCCTCATTTTGCTGGAGCAGGCTCAAGGTCTTGTCGTTTGGGCTAAGTGAGCATTCTCCAAGTTGAAGAGCTTTGACACCACCGTTGCAGAACAGGCGGAGGCGCAGTAGACCTTCAAGTACGCCATACCTGTCATTTTGGCCCATACCCCGATACAACGTCTTTTCAATAGCTTGATGGCAATCTTGAATCACAATGTTGTACTGGCTTCTTTCTGCCGCAGTCAGCACAGGTCGACATTCCTCAAACTCGATGCCGGGAAGCGCCAGTAATGAGTTCGGCCGTCGAATGCAGACCACGGACAGAAGAGCCCGTAGATTGTCGAAGTTTGAAGCGACGAGTTGTCCGGCAACTTTGATACCTCCAACAACATGTCTTCTGAATTTGCAGGGGTCTTCCAGACTTGGAAGCCGAATGAATTGGACGAGAGCGCCGAGGTCTTCCAAGGAATTTTGGATTGGCGTGCCAGTCATGCACCAACGACTCCGGGCTGAAAGCTGGTGGATTGCATGGAACTGCTTAGTCGACCAGTTCCTGATTACATGAGCTGCGTGGCTTAGTTACCAAGTTTCTGCGAGAATGAAGGTAGATCGGGTGTATTCACCTTCATCGAGCACTATGCGATACCAATGTATCTGGTTGAGCAACCCACGGTTTCGAGCCAGATCGGCTGCCACAGTTCCGTAAGTAGACAATACAATATCGTATGAGCCGACGGACGTGAGATCAAGTGACCTCATTATACCATGATATTTGTGCCACCGAATCGTCCCTGGCATGACGTGTCTAGCACTGCGGTTAGTGGTATTATGAAAATATCTCGGTACCTAAGCATACTTCGTTATTTCCTCAAGCCAGTTGTCAAGCAGCACTGGGAGAATTAGTAATCTTTGCACAAAATGACAGGATTTCGACTTACGAGATGACGGGACTATAACCAGTGTTGCTGGTGTTGATCTCATATGGCCTTCCCTTCTGGCATCACCCGATTCCACGTAGCTCTTTGCTGATTCCAGCGTAGTGACTATACTTGCTATCATGCTCAGAGTTTTACCTAAGCCCATGTCATCTGCAAGGATTCCTCCTGGCATGTCTGCTGGAGTCCGGCTGGGCACACCAGTGATTTTGTGACGAAATCTGCAGATCGGGTGAAACAGAGTTAGTAACTGTGCGATCTCACAAGAGCTAGATGCTGCGGTTTGCAACTCACACAACTAGACCCTCATCTGTGCGGTCTTCCTTCCAAAGCTCTCGATCTTTGATTGCATTCCCATGTTCTCTTGCGATAATGAAGTCCACGACATCTCTTTGGTGTCTATGAGATATACGTCAGCTCCGACACTCTTGCTGATAGCTAATTTTGAGTTTCTTGACATCATCAAAGTACGTACTCCATCAAACTTGTATGTATGCTTTGATTTATCCCAATCCGGGTCATCTCTTGCGGCACAGAAGAGTTGTCAATTATACTCCACAGCTCGCCTTCCAGGTCATCGTGTGCTGAAAGCTGATCACCATCAAGAGGATCAGTCTTTGATACTTCTTCTCCTTCAATGCTGTCGCAGTCGAACTCCTCCTCCAATGTCTCGTCCATAGCCAGGTATTGGGGGTTGCTGTATGCTGTGCCTTCCGGCAATTGGTAAGGGCGTTGCAGAAAGAGCCTGCGTTCTGACAATTTCTGACCCACAGCCTCAGAATGGGATACAGGGCCCATGATGTTGACCACTATATCAAACTGAACTTTCTTGTTTCCGTTCAAATATGAATCTATGGTTTCCTCCAATTTGGAGGAATCCATGAATGCTTCATAGTCAAGTTGGTCTGCCGAGGGTAGCGATTCAAGATTGGAAGCTGTCCTATGATTGATGACTCCCAGCATGACATTGTCACTTGAGTGAACTGCCCAGGTGTCAGAATTTCTGGAGATTCGAAGAGTCTGCGGTTGGTCCCAAATATTTCGCAAAACGTTTGCTATCTGGTTGCCTCGGCATGTTGTAAATTGGCACCGGATGTTGCATAACTGCGGAACTTGAGATTCATTTCATCTAGATGTCGGGAAGTGTGTAACTCACCATTCCAAAGCACACTATCGCACCATCACTGGAACTCTTGCTTTGAGATCCCTGGTGGCTTACTTGCTGTACCACAAAGGCCTCCTTCTTATCACAGGTCTTGGTCATAGCAAGATCATCTAATTATCGTCAGAGGTTCACTTCACACAGTGCGATATTGGGGCAGCTGACCCGAAGATGGACAGTCATCTTCCTGATGGAATCGGTCACCTAATCGCTCATCGATTAGTGGGCCCGTATCGGCGCATGATCCCCCGTATCTTGGACATGGGCTGCTGTCGCCACCGTCAAAGCTGATCATACTCGGAAGAAGTGGCCGCTCCTGTTTGACTTTGAGAACGATTTGAGTTCCGATGGCAAGGTGATGACCTGTTCATGAATTTGACAGAGAGACCAAGACAGCCCGGTCTTCGAAAACCAAAAGGTCTCATGTTGAAGAAGGCGCTAATGCAGCCCGGGGGGGTCGTCTGCATCGCTGCAATGGCTGTGCAGAGGCGCATGCGTCGCACAAAAGCAAGTTAGGCAGAATTGGAGCGAATTGCTGCACGACGACGCCTGGAATTCAGCTCTGCCTCTATGCAGGCTGGCCAGGCCAGACCGGTCACATACTTCTACTTTTTACACATCTCATCCCTGATATACGTTTCCGCCTCAATTTTTCGTTTCCTATTCTCTTGGAAACTTTCTCTCGCGCAAGCTTGCATGATTTTTGAATACTCTTTGCCCCTGGTACCCTAGCCAGTGCCCTGGCTGATGCCACTTCTTGCAAGTACTTCCGCTTGAGTCCGCGACTTTCGGCAAGAATGAGCAAAATGGTAGGGAATACGCGTTGCGAATTCGAGATTGCTCTCGAAGACTTCAAGAAGAATGCCCAACTTGGCCCAGACGAGGTCAAGGAATTCCGCTTCGCAGACCTAAACAGCCTGCGATCTACCATTAAGCGAATACAGGCTGAGCAGGAAGCGAAGAGAAGAATGCGGAATATGAAGAGGCTCGAGCCATTTCTTCAGACTATGGAACAATACGGTCACACTATTGATGTCTTCGTGAATACTTCTGAAATTTTAGCATTCGTTTGGGTAAGCGTCCGCTGGGCTAGAGACGATCTGCAGATTGACTCATGCTAAAGTGCATGCAGGGGCCTATGAAGTTTCTCTTGAGGGTGAGTAATGGCGAAAATGTGCAATTAACTACGTTATGTTCTAATAAAGTCTCATAGGTGGCCTCAAATTATGGTGATGCTCTAGACCGTCTTCTTGAGGCATACCAAAACATCTGGGGGGAATTGCCTCTTTTAAGCTCTTTCCAAGACCTGACTTCTGGCCGACCCTATACGAAGACGATCCTTAGCTGGATATATAATGACATTCTAGACTTCCATCGGGAAGCCATGAAGTATTTTCGGGGAAAAGGTAAGGTCTGATCACATCCGCCAACACCACGACTTGTATTTGTTTTTTGTTGTATTTACCCGATCATAGTCTGGCAGCAGGTGTTTCACGCGGCATGGAGAGGCTTCATTCCAAAGGTGGACTTGATAAAGACCAAAATGCAAAGGAACTATAATTTGTTGAAAACGGAGGCGACTCTAGCTCAGCTAGAGGAAGTCAGAAGGATTCATCGCATCGCTGTGGACGAGTTCAATAACCAGCGGCAGGCCGAGCTCGACAGACGCCGGAACTACGTGTCACTGTGGCTATGTGCCCCCAACAGCCATGGATTTCAGGAGGAGATCGCAGAAGCCAGGGTGTGTCCTGACGCGGGTTCATGGTTAATAGAAGACCATACATTTACGAATTGGGTGGATCCTCATTTTTGTAGCAATCCACTTTTATGGATAACAGGTAAACCTGGGGCAGGTAAGTGGTGATCGAGAATGGATGATGGTTATTGGCTCTAAACCTTTCCAGGCAAATCAGTAATAGTCTCTCGTATCGTCGACGAAGTCCGACTGTCTCAGAAACCATCCCCGAGTCCCTTAAAGTCAGAAACATCGATCGCCTTCTTCTACTGCAAACACAAAGACACCAGTCGAAATAGCTTTCTCACTGTCGCCAAAGGAATCCTGTCTCAACTAATCGATCAAAACAAGCATCTGATTCAATATTTCTACGAGAAGTCCTCAAATTGTGGCGAAACCTCGTTACAAACAAAGACGCTCGCTGGAGAATTATTGCGCGTTGCCTTGAGCTCTTCCAAAAGAACATATATCATCCTCGATGGCCTTGATGAGTGTGATGCCAAGGAGCGCAGATACATTGTTGAATTCTTCAGGAATACTGTTGAGGCGCTTCCCATCGAGGACATGGACTCAATCCGTTGCCTCTTTGTCAGCCAAGATGATAAAGAGGCTGGAAAGGACCTGTCCAATATCCCCTCAATAAGTATCTCTCCTTCAGATACCAAACATGACATCCACTCTTTCGTCATGATTTGGAAGGACAAGATTGAGAGGAAGTTTGGAGACCTGCAAGGAATGAGAAGCGACATTGCGAAGATTGTTACGGCTAAATCCCAAGGTATTCACATTGTCCTACCCCGACTCGCACCGATACCGTGGTCACTGATCATTCGTCAGGCATGTTTCTATTCGCCAAACTTGTCATGGAGAATCTGTATGAGCAAACTTCGGTGGAAAATCTTACTTCCGAATTGGCAAACTTTCCAACCGGGCTCGATCAAGCGTATGCTCATTCCGATCTCCCTTATCAGGCTCAAAGGTGGTAGGTTTTGGGAAGCTAATGCTGATTTAGGTATGCACGCATTGTGGATCGGATTCTCAACCAGAATACGTCAACCCGAAGAAGTGATGTTGAACGGCTTCTTCAATGGTTGGTCTGCACAAAACGACCCTTGAAGTGGTATGAATTTCAGGCGACAACCTGCATCGATTTTAATGGAGAAGACTATGACCCGAAAAATATCGCACAGATGATGTGGCGAGAGAGTCCCAAGGACCTGTGTGGCTCCTTGATTGAGCATCATAAAGACGGAACGGTAGATTTTGTCCACCCTACTGCCAGAGAGTAAGATCCCAGATAAGAATGTCGTGTTGAAAGAATACTAAGAATCCGCGAAGGTATCTCATCAGGACGAAGGAGGTCACACCCCTCGAGTCTCATGTCCAAATCACCAGCCTCACATTGGGATACTTCAACTTGCCTCCCGCGGACCCCGCTGCCAATGCAGAAACTATATTTCAGGCCCTGATGGCAGGATTCTTCGCTTATTTAGAATATGCAGTGGCTTGCTGGTCACTTCATCTGCAGGACTGCTTGTTGTCCCGACCAGTGGGCAAGACTTTGGAAGAGCTAGGTGAGGATTTGGAGGCCTTTCTTGGAATACATTTCCAGGAACAGGCGCTGGACCTGACTGTGCCCAATTCGATCAAGGAAGAGCTTTCAATTTTCGCGCGTTCTGATTTCCACAACGAGTTATCCCAAGCTGTCACTTGGTCGCGCAAACAACTTGGGTTCCATGGCAAACCATCGGAGGCCGAGCACGCACTGGATCTTTTGACACTGATCCAACGAGTGAGATGTGTCCTCGAGGACACTGGGAGATCCCAGCTTACCGCTAAGCAAAGGTCTTCTCTGAGAGATCTTTACGGAACAAATTGGTACAAGTGCTCTCGAATGAACTGCTTCTATTTCCATCATGGGTTTCAGAGTGAGTCCCAAAGACAGCAGCACATCAACCGTCACGAGAGACCGTTCTTTTGTGACATTGCGGACTGCGACTTCTCGTCCCTGGGGTTTTCGAGCAAAGACGCGAGGAACACTCACATGTTGGAAGTCCACGGATTTGACATAGACGGAGACCTCGAGTTTCCGGAGCCACCACGCAAGATGCAAAAGATCAAAGCCGGTTCCAGCCAACACCGGTGCGATGTGTGCTCCAAGACATTCACGCGGAGCCACAACCTGAAAGCACATCTGCGCAGCCACGCTAACGAGAAACCATTTTCCTGTAAAACCTGCGGCGCATCTTTTGCACGACAGTATGACAAAACAAGGCATGAAGCAATCCATGTTGGGGACAAGAAATTCGTGTGTTTTGGGCACTTGAAGTCCGGGGGAACATGGGGCTGCAAATTGACCTTTGCCCGGCAGGACAAGTTGGCTGACCATTTCAAGAGCAAGACGGGAATGCAGTGCCTGCGGCCTGTCCTCATGGAAGAGCGGCAAGAAACACAGGGAAGCAGCTCAAGTGCTGACTCTGAGGGTGCGCTGACAACATCAGGTAGCACAGACGAGGACCTTGTGCGGGACAGTGTTTTGTTTTTGCAGCACTCATCTTATGTCCACAAACCAAACCTCCCAACCTTGTAAACGCCAACCATCTACATCTCTGGATAATTCTTAGTTTAGACATATTCACTGGCAATATATTCATAGAGCAAGTGACATTTATCATCTACATCACGTCCAGGATTGGCTTGCAGCACTTCAAATAGTTTATTTGGTCATACTGACCATAATACCTGTGCGAAATGAAGTAGATAAGGCAGACAGAGAAGAGAAGTGGCACGAAATAACTAAGTATGCCTGACCGCAGCCGGCTTCCCTTGGTCCTGACAGAGTAGCAAGGAAGAATTCGACCCCACAAATTAAACACTAGTTGTCCAGTAGCGGCTGAACCTTGCGGCTGTGGAGGCTGGGTGCTTACTGAGTCACCGCACCTGCGTCCAGTCCAAGTGGCTCATTTCGGGCCTTCTGTTGGTGCAGGGGCTGTTTTCAGCCCTATCTAGCTACGAAGACAGCTGAGAAGTAAGCACGAAAGGACTGGTATGCAAGCACCGCCCTTCAACAGCGAGACGAAAATGTGCAGCAGATTTGTCACGTGAGTAGCCGGCGCTAAGTATTTCATGCCCCTTTCTTACTAGGTACCCGTCTGCTAGATTGAGGCCGCGCTATCTGAAGCCAGTTTTAAATAGATGTCAAGCTGGACTTCATTGGATGCAGAACCTTTCCGACAAGACTGAGAATGTCTATGCGAAAGATTACTGCCGATAAGGCGGGCTTGAAGTTTAACAGTATTACGATCCTCGCAGGTTCAAAGATGAACAGGATCAAGAGCACACGACTCGTGTAGGTAGTCTCTGGAATTTGTCCTTAGGTAAGCAACCGAGTAGTAGCTGTCGTGAAAGAGGGGCCTTCTGAGGTCGAGTCAGCGCGGACCATCGCCAGTTGCTGACTCTTTGACGTCACAAGATACAACCTCTCTGCTAGGGCTGCTCGAGAGACATGGCGCAACAGAACCAGCCGAGCGGGTACGCTCACGAGGACGCGTGGGATGTCAACTGGCTTCGCGTCGACTCTATTCACGAACTGTACTATGAGCAATATGGCAAAAAAGACGGCAAGCCAGGTATCACGTGTTGACATACCCGTTATCTCCGAGTGGAACGGCTAATCATGGTTGTGCTTTCTTCGTGTGACAGCGATATACCTTCACGGCGGACCAGGGGGCCACACATCAAAGAGTAATACAGCCTTCTTCAATCCAGACCAATACCGCGTAGTGTTGCTGGATCAGCGAGGATGTGGACAGTCGCGGCCCAACGCCGAGACTCGCGAGAATACCACGTGGCATCTGGTGGAAGATATCGAGAAGCTGAGGCGTCACCTCAAAATCGAGAAATGGCACGTGGTGTTTGGGGGATCTTGGGGCTCGACCTTAGCTCTTGCATATGCTCAGACGCACCCTGCTTCTGTCGGCTCGCTCGTACTCAGAGGCATATTCGCTGTCCGCCAGCTCGAGCTCGATTGGACTCTCATCAAGGGCGCCAACATTCTGTGGCCCGACGCATTTGATGAATTCATAAACTTTCTTCCAGAAGAGGAGAGGAAAGATCATGTCCAGTCCTACCGGAAACGGCTGCTTTCAGACGATCCAAAGATCAGCCTTCCGGCGGCGAGGGCTTGGAACAAATGGGAGATTTCCATTAGCACTCTCTATCCAAGCCCTGATGCACTCAAGCAGCTTGACGATGAGTCTTACCTTCTTGCTCATGCCAGGATAGAGGTCCACTACTTCACGAACAACGCGTGGCTGGAGGAAGGTCAGCTATTAAAGAAAGAGAACATTGACAAGATCCGCCACATTCCTAGTAAGCAACCTCCGCTACTCCATTAATATCATCCTCAGAAAAAGACACTAATCAACTGTTCATAGCCACTTTGGTCCAAGGCCGCTACGATGTGGTAAGTAATGACTTTATACGACCTCAGATCGCACGTCAAAACAAAAGGGACTCGACTGAGATAGTTGCATGCAACATCACGAACTGTGACCACCATTTTTACACCAAAGCACACTCTCTCGTCTCTACGCGTTGAAGGGTCTGAATGACTGACTTGAGATGACTAGGTCTGCCCGCCCATAACGGCTTGGGAATTACACAAGGCTTTCCCTGAATCCAAGCTTCATTGGATTGATGATGCTAGTCATAGTGCCTTGGTCAGTCATGTATCCATCGCTTGGTCAAAGTCGAGCCACTAATGTGATCCAGGAACCCGGAACGAAGCGGAAACTAATAGAGACTTGCGACGAGTACGCTAAGCTATAATTGTATATCGGAGGGATTTCTAAATATTGCCAGAGCCATCTGCACTGTCCAACCTGCGCCTTGTCAAGTCATTTACAGACGAGGATCTGGTTCCAGTGGACGAGCAATTAAGGACATTTCGATTCAGTGCCATCATGGTGTTATGTAGGGAGCAGTTACATTCTTGTACTATTAGGTATAGAAAAGAATCGGGGCTGCTTATAGATATGCTTAGAGGCCGCAACATTTGGAAAATGCTATGTGAAAACCAGGACCCAGTGCAAAATATAAGAGCCATCTCGCCATGGTCAACCAATATTATCCATAATGGGCTGACTTTGGTTACAAGCTTGATGTCTACTTCCTCAGCCTACACACATAAACCCCGGGCAAGTGCCTATCTCTTAGGCAGCAGTGGCGAAGCCGATGCGGGAGTTCGTGGTATCGTAGACGGAGTAGTAGTTCTCCAAGAACTTCTGGCCAATGATCGTGTTCACACCCTGTGTCTTCGCGTTAGCCAGCTGCTACGAGCACTGAAGTGGTACATTCTGAAACATTCCAGAACCTGACAGATAGGGATTCGTTAAGGAGGAGAATTGTGCTTACCGAGCTGCCACCGTTGTTGATCCAGGCATAGTACTTGCCCGAGGTAAGGCCGAAGACACTGTACTGGGCGGTTGGGACCAGGTACTGCGCCGGCGTGAGGGTGTAAGTGGTAGATCCGAACTTGATAGCAAAGTTTGAAGTCGGCTTCGTGGTGAAGACAGCAAGACCGGATGAGCTGTCAGTCTTGCCACCGGTGGCGGAAAGGAACGCCGAGTAGGCAGCGCTCGGGATGTAGATGAGCGTGGTACCCGTGTCGACGATGCCAGAAGCACTCGAGCCGAGTGTCGTTGAGCCATAAGTGAAGCTGGCGATCGAGATGCCCCAGTACGCTGAGGCAGTACCGCTCGTAAGCTTCGAGAAGTAGGTGAGCGTGCCAGTGTACTTCGACGAATCGACGCCACCGAGGGTCAGCTCGCCGTTGGCATCATCGGTGTCGCTTCCGGACTCGGGCTTGAAGGAGACACCAAGGACCTCTGTCGAGATAGAACCCTGGCTCTTAAGGTTGTCCATGAAAGTTGGGACGGTGTTAACATTGGAAACAGTGCCCGAGGTAAGACCGACAGGGCCGAAACCGATAATGCCGTCCACACCGGAGAAGCCCGTGGAGGTAGAAGCGGAGCCGATCGACTGAGACGAGACAGTGAGGCCGCCGAAGCTGACCGTGTCCGTGTACTCGGTGCCAGAGAACGAGCCACTGCCGTAGCTGACAGAGACCGAGCCGCCAGTGGACTTGCCAGTCGAGCTCTTCTCGCACGCGCTCTGAGCACCGCACCATGTGTTTGAAGCTAGACGAAATTCCGCGTCAGTGGAGGTCGTCCTGGTCGTCCTTTGCAGATAACTCACAGCCAGTGTCAACGATCAGATCGTAAGTCTTTCCACCGATCGAAACGGGGGCGATATACGAGACATCCTCGTTCGTGACCGTGCCTGAGCTGGCGCGGGCGACAGGAGCGGACTGCTCGCCGTTGATCGCGTTGATACGGGCGTGACCCTTCTGGACAATGTTGCTGATCGATGTGACGTTGGCGTGCTTCTTCAACGGCAGAACGACAGTCTCAGCCCGGCTCTCAAGGGGCGCGGCGGACACCGAGACGGCAGCAACGGAGAGGAGGGCGGCGAACAACATGGTGCTGGATGAGGCAAAGCCGGAGATAGAGATGCACAAACCGAGGTAGTGATATCGACTAAGTGCTCAGGACATTCATTGAGCAACAGGCGGGACAGGTATTTATATCAAGCCTGCATCTCACAGGCCGTATCCCGAAAAGAATACAGTAGTCGTCCACCTGGCCATGATATCGATGGTTCATATCCGCGCTTCTCAGAAAAGGAAGGTCGACGTCAACAGCTTCGTTGTTTTCTCCATAGGAGTGTTGTGTATGGTGGATTCGGCTTATCTGAGAGATTGCCCCACGAAAACGGGGTTCTACTAGTTAGGATACAGTTGCAGTGGAGGGCACTAGTGCTCGGAAGTGTTCCTGGGGTGTCAGGGTGTGTCGCTCAAAGCATGTCACCTTCTTCTTCCAATTATCTGTAGCAAGGAAGGGCCCAGATCTATCACGTAACTCGCCTCGGAATGATGTGAACTCGCATCTGATGTTGTAACCATCAACAGACCAGAAGCGCTCACTTGTCAGAGGAATGCAGCATCTAGCAGTCAACTGTATAATCCATCTCTCGGGTACCTATATGCCGACTCACACTCCCTCCTTATGTTCAGCCATACTTTTTTAGATAAGGAATGTTCCAGATATTCGCTACATGACATCGATAGAACACACCATCAGCAAGCCTCCTTTGCTGAAACTTGTAGCGACGCAGCAGGTTAATTCGTACGATACTCTCTGTTATCTTTGGGGTCTTCGCGTGCTGGCAGAGAGTACGCCCCTCAATTGAAGAAATGGGCAGCGCAGGTCTGTACCTGAGACACCTAGGCGCGCTCGTAAATCTCTCGTAAAAGTTTCCATATCCTGGTGTCCATCCATCGTTGAAGGTGGTGTGGGTACGGGCCATGTGATACACATTGGGATGTCGTTCCAGGGAGGCTAACTCGAACAATGCAGCACCCACGTAGGATGAAAAAGAAACAAGCTTTTAGTTCAAAGTTCAAGCTTTGGTACAAGCTTTCCAGACCCGTGTTGGCGTGCAGAAATACCACCTCGTGGTCCTGAGGTGATAGCTACCTGCCTTATTGGGCTGGTCAGCGATGCTTATCGTTCGACGCAACAGGGGGGTTCGGGCAAAACACCGCCACTACTACGGTTTGTGGGACCACTCCCGAAGAAGTTCGAAGAGGAGAAAGGGGCAAGCAGAAAAAGCGGCTTTCCCAGCGCTTACGGTAAGCCCTAGTTAGAAGTTGATTGGGGTAGTACTGGGTTGGGTTGCGCGGTAATGAGCCGGGCTAAAGCGGCAGTTGGTTAGCAGCTAGCAGAATAAGCCCGCGAGGCGTGTGCATCTGAGCAGCAGTTAATAAACAGACTGAATAGAATGGCGTCCTAACAGGGAAGGTATTTTGACTCCGCTCAGCGGGGATGGGCAACATCTATGACTCGCACACGAGAAGCATGCAACACCATCCCAAGGCCATAGAAGGATGGCAGCATGTGCCTTCGGCTGCCATACCGGCAATGTGCCGAGCCGAGGACTGTGCCAGGAGTTGTTAGTCCAGGAACGAAGATACTACGTGAGGGCTGAATCATGCCGCAGAACGATGAGTGCGATCATTTTCCCTCTTTACTCAAGTCCATCCACAGGCAGACCAACTGCAACAAGACCGGCGGAGTATTTCCACATACCCGCCAAGAGCACAAGGACATTTTCTCATCCAATAATGTAGAACCGGCCTGAAAAGCTACATAATGCGCGGCTGGCCCTGCAGCTCCTCTCCGGTGAGACCTCATTCCCAGAGTACCCTGATGCCTGGGCACGACTGACGAGTAAGTAGGCGTGGCGCGATGGGGGCATTCGTCCATACTCATGAGAACAAAGAAAATTGATCTAGTTCCCAGGATTTGGTGTCACACTTGCGCCAGCACCATTGATGCATAGACAGGTCGACGAGTGGTATGTAGTTCGTGAGCAACTCTTCAATCGATTTTATCATGAGGCCAAAGTCTGCCTCATTCTTGATGAGTGAATCGCAGTCTCGTCTCATGGTCGCCTTCAAACCTCTAGGCTTCTCAGCACCCAATATTGCACCTGTTGGTTGGCTGCATGTTGGTGCTGTTGGTTCGCGCACGCCCAGGCGCGGGGCATCAGGGGCTGATATATCTCGAGTCACCTCCAACAAATCTAATGTCCCTGTCATTCCCTGTCGTAGCCGCCGTGTATGAGTAGACTTAATGAGAACTGCGAGATCCTTTTCATATCAGATCATGAACTGAAAAGCGGAACCCCGTTCCAAACCGAGTCACTGTCAGCGGCCATGGACGCCACGACGAGGATCAGTCCAACTGGAAAGGTCTATGTCGATCCATCGATACTGAAATGTATGCAATGACGGCCACAGTGGAAATGGATATACTCATACTTAAACGATGTTTTCCAGGTCTGCAACCTGGGGCTGTAGTCACAGATGTCATCCCCTGGTCGGCATCCGGATGGACCGAAACTAGACGACTGACCACTAAGTCGCCAGACGGCGAGATCAAGGAATATTTCGTCAAATCAAATTCTGACGCCATCGCAAAGACAATGTTCTCGGGAGAATTTGCGTCGCTTGCTAGACTTCACAGCCTCGTGCCTAGCTCCTGTCCCAAGCCTTACGAAGGGGGGAATACGAGACCAATCCCGGGTCTTACTTCATCATCATGGACTTCCTCTATCTCATCCCCGAGCTACCAGATGAATCGAAGATTTCGCAACTGATCTCGAAAATTCATCAGAATACAGCGGGAACTTCTCCAGAAGGTAAGAAATTCGGCTTTTATCTTCCGACTTGTCACGGGAAAATAGCTCAGCCGAATGAATGGGACGATAACTGGGCCCGGTTCTATGCCAATCTCCTGGACGTGTTCTACAAGGAGGACATGAAGAGCAATGGACCATTCGCCGAGTATGAAAGGGCACACAATACCCTCATTGAACGTACAATCCCTCGGCTCTTAGGGGCGCTTCAGGCGGATGGGCGGGTCCTGACGCCTTGTCTGGTTCATGGAGACTTCTGGCAAGAGAATCTGGGGATCAACGAGGACACTGGCGAACCGATGCTCTACGATCCCAGCCTATTCTACGGGCACAATGAGTTCGACATTGGCATGTGGCGAACTTTGACGGTGCCTTTCGCCGAGTCGTATCGAAAGCAATACTTCCTTCGCATCCCTCCCAGTCAGCCCGCCGAGGAGTGTGATGATAGAAACAGATTATACAGTCTTTTCTATCACACATCACTCTCAGCACACTGGCCTGGGGCATCAGAAGAAGTAAGGACACGGTACGTACATCTGCCTAAATCCAATCCACTATGATTTCTTCCTCGATACAAGGCCGCAAGTCTGACACGAAAACCATATAACATAGTCTTTTGGAGGACATGGACTACTTGAACAACAAGTACGCCAAATAATTCACGAAGTTTTCTGACTGAGGAGAGGAAGATTTTAGACGAGGGTCTACATATAGAAACTTCCCTGAGAAGCTCATTGTGCTCATGCGATTCGGCTGGGTGGAAGACTCACGTGAGGACAGGATACTCGCGAATTTACGACGAAACGGTTATAAGTATTTCAAAGAACGCATCAATGCACATCGCTTTTCTGCTAACACATTGCAATCTCGAGGTCATCACGTCCGATTCACTGAGTATCGCACGTTCCGCTCTTCCGTTCGTGGTCTCACATGTGCAATGATTGTCAAGGATCAATATTAAAAGACGGGCTGCGGAATTCTTGTTGCCTCGTAGTGAAGGATTCCGTTCAGGACCTCCTCTCGCTCACCGTGACCTTCAAGTCTGCTTGCTTCACAAACCATGCGTTGTATGTTTTGAGCTCCGCATCCGGATCTGCCAGCCTGAAGTCAAACTTGCGCACCAGTTGTGGTATCAGCTTGCACATCTCCATCATCGAGATGTTTTTGCCAAGGCAAGTCCTTGCACCATGGCCGAACTAGATGAGCCGCAGTGTTAGCAGTGATTCTCGGCACTCATGTGTCATGATACTGGAGCAGGTATGTACGCGGGTGAGACGTACCGTCAAAAAGTATCGGTCCATCTTGCGATTGGTTTCCTCGTCATGAGTGAGCCATCTCTCAGGCCTGAAGTCGTCGACTCGATCGCCAAATACTTCTGGATTGCGATGTGCGACCCATGAGTTAATGCCCACGTATGTCTAAAAGTTCATATGTCTGGTCAGTAGAGGAGAAAGCCTGGTTGACTTATACAGAGACCGGAGATAGGAGACGAGGAGCAGTCCAAAACAAGCCTCACTTTCCATATCAGGGGTACTTACTCCTTCTGGGAAGAATTGGCCCGCGAGCTTGACTCCGCCCTTGGGAACTACTCTCTGCAATGGTAGCCCTGCCGCAGGATGCACCCTTATAGCCTCTTTGATGACTGCCTGTAGGTAAGGCATTTTCTGGGTGTCGCTGAAAGTGAGACTCTCGCTTATCTCTCCACTAGCAGTCATCTTGTCGATTTCCGCACGTAGCTAACAGTCCTTTGTCAGCTTCAGATTCGGACGCATTCCAGGATATTCAGCGTTGGCAGAAAGTGTGATGTTCCGTACCTTGGCCAAGGCCTCGGGGTGCTTCAACAAATTCCACATCACAGCTGTAAGACTGACACTCGTCGTGTCACTACCGGCGTTGATGTTGGCTGCCGCGGTATTATAGACTTCTGTATCTGTGAAGTAATCCGGCTTCTCCCTGTGCAATTTCAAGGCACGTGCCAGAAAGAAGTTATCGCCGACCGGTTTGTTAATTGTGTATTTCTCCATCTCTGCTCTCACAAACTTGATGATCTTTACCATGCCTTGAATCCCTGCGGCCCCGTACAGGAACAGAAACTTGTGAAGCTCCGGGTAGATACCGACTCGGGCTGCATAGATAAGGAAGAAGTCGAGAGAACGGATGATGTTCGAATCATCTCTTCCTGCATCAAGAAAGCCGAAGCGCTTTGCTACCGTTATGTTTCCGATGACATCAAAGGCGTAGCATTGCATCCACTGCTGCAAATCCAGAGCTGTCCCGGCCCGAGCAAGCTCGCGGAACCTAGTCTCGATCACATCAATGCATTCGTCGACCTGTGATTCCATTTTGATAAGCGAGGACATCGTGTATAATCCTGCTAGCTTCTTCCTGATCGCGATGTGCTTGTCATTCTCGGGCATCTGGAACATATTCCAGTCCTTTTTGAAAGGCAGCCCGCTCGCTGTATACCATGGTCCTTTGGTGAAAGTGGTTCCAAGGCCGTAGATGACTTTGACGGCCGCAGGGTCGTCCAGTGAATATTCATTGGGTGCAAGGCGGACCACTGGGCCGTATTTGCGGTGCAGCTCGATGTTAAGCCGTGGGAGCTCTCCAGTCCAGACTTTCTGCAGGTACCAAAGTCGGCTGAAACGCGTTGCGAAGGGTCCTGGAACGGACCTCAGTGGAGAGGCTGCTGCTCGGATCAAGGAGTAGATGACTGCTATGCCGGCTAGAGCTGCTGCGCACCGCAGAAGTAGCCCCGAGGCGCTCGTGTTCCTCACTAGTATGTGGAGAGCGTCCATGGCCTAGAGAATAGCTGAACTGTCGGAGATGTCGGCGACGAGCAGACCACGATGGAGAACAAATAGGGTGACGAGCAATTCGAAGCTGCGAGGTCAAAAAGGCTGAGGATATCATTCGGTGCCTTGAATTGATTGAAAAGAGCTTGATTATGTAGTCCAACTTGAATTCTTAGGATATATATTAAGATGAGGAGAGGAGTTGACGGTGCTATGATTGGACGATGTCACGCTGCATGGTGACCACGGTCATCGGCATCACCTCGCGTCCGACGTGATGTGCGCATCCGACCTCCCAAGTCGTGCTGGACTCTAATGCGTGCATAAATCGGCACCCACATATTTGGGAATTGGGTAGGCCTACTGAGAATAGATCAAAGGTACTGACGCCCATCTGGATTACCTAGGTAGCAGACAGTGTGTGATATTTTGTCATCATACCTCCAGGCTAAGAATCAAGTGTGGCTAGACTTCATATTCATTTTCCAATGATCAAGAGTACTATACAATGCGGGCAGAGTGTAGTGTGTTCTGAAGGCTTGGATTCAGCCAGACTTGAAACGATTGGGTGCTCGATCTGCAAGCTTCTCATCCGCTTTCTCGGGCGCTTCCAATTTTCCGGGCTTGGTACGCTTGAGTAAATGCGCAAGTGCCAATCACAGGCAGCTGATGACCAAGACATATGCAGACTAGCATGTACGTAGATCTCTTTGGGAGTCTCCACACATTGCTGTTGTCGGGATGGTTTCACCGTGAGCCTATCCAGGGTCGTCGTCAGCAGCGTGTACCCAGGTATTGCTGGGAATCGCAGCAAGCACTTGAGGTCTCATCTGCATCTACACAGTGCGCGAGAGACTAGGCCCCAGAGCAGGTCTTAGTCATTTTCCGCTCCTTACTAAGATGTGATGATTAAAGATTATTCAGTTCGGCAGCTCGCATTATGAATACGGACCAACTGTCTGCCGGTCACGATGGGTTCTGCCGGCGGAATTCCGAGCACCGACGTCGAGAGTGGCCGATAGTGGATCGTCCCCTGAGTCCCATCTGGCCAATTGCTTGCTATTCTAACACTTCAATGTGATTTATTTTGACTTGCCCATTGCAATTCCGGGCCGGCTCTTCTCCATGTATTGTCGGTGTTCGCGGTATTCTCAGGCTGGGTCGCTCTGTTACTGCAGTCCGAAATCTCATGAGTTTTCTTCCGGACCACATGCCCATTTATAGATGTGTCATACACCTTTTCATGCTTTCAAACCTGGCTGAAGTAGCACTTTGCACGTCACTGCCCTTTCTGGGCTTTCTGGGAACACATGTCTTAACGATGAGGACGCTGTAGCGACCATGATTCGGAATACGAGGGAATTTATGTACAATATTTTCAACTATAAGTTACCAAATTAATCCTGAGAGGCTTCTGTAGAGAAGTTCTACATGAGCCTTCTAATCGAAAAGGTTTGAGCTGTGACTTCCAAGCCTGCAGAGCTGCAGTCTATGCTCCAAGACTTCAGGACAGCGCGATTCCCGCTCCTAGGCGCATCCTCATGAAGCAAGTGCAAAATTTGAACAGTTGAACTCTATCAGCACTGACTTTCATATCGAACAAGATTGTGTTGAAGGGGGATGGGCGTCAACAACAGCGGTTTACGCTGCCTCATACTATTTGGTTGGGAAAGATGCTATTCATCTGGGACCCTACATACCTAGGTAGTAAAACACTCATGTGGTAGACCGTGCCCAGTGGTACTGATTCACTAGTCTAATGCCTTGCGATTACATCCTCC
>JACBFG010000026.1:239865-310025 GCA_013435955.1 Diaporthe sp. HANT25 | reverse complement strand
AGTGACACATTCTGGAACGTTCCAGAGAACAAAGATCGGGGAACCGTAGCAGGAGAAGAATGGCACTTACGTGTTCAGAGGTCCCTTTCCGCCTGCCTTTGCAGCCATCTCCTTTCTCGCCTTCTCCTCTAGATGTACAATCGCGTCAGTAAGGCAGGGGAGTGACGGAGAGGGGAACTGTAGGAGGTGTCGAAACACACGCACCAGCTCTCTTCTTCTCTTGGAAGGCCAGATCGTCTTCGTCGAGCTCCTTGGTCGCCTTCTTGGCTGCCTTGAGAGGCTTGGCCTTTCCGCCTGTTTCTAGATGTCAGCAACATTCCACGAGGGTTGTGCGGATGATCCGATGTGCGAACCTTGTCTGTCAGCGCCACCCATTCTTGCTTAACTGGCTGCGAAGGTTGTACAGGGGATCGATATCCGGGCAGGCGAACGGGCGAGTCTTGGGTGTCTTGTCGGAAGGGTTCGACGGGTGCTGACGAGGAAGAGAAAAGTGAGCGGCGAGGGGCGCCTTCTTTGAGTTCTAGATTACCCATGCGGGTTGGGCAGGCTGCCCAAGTGGGCTGTGGAACCCCGGTCGCACTACTTTCCACCTCTTATCGATAAGATGGGCGGATTCGACTGACTCAGCCAAACGACGTCCTTGCCTGGCTTGGACCTACTAGTCGTCGATAGCCAAATTGAACGGATGATGATGTTACCGTCTTGAACAAACTTGCCTTCCTGACTCGACAGTGCCTATCAACGACGCCCGCGCCACAGCTACTCTTCCTGCTCCAGCAAACAGCGATCGCTCCGGACCATGTCCTGAGTCTACGAAGAGTTGACAGGATTGATCCGGTTGGCCTCTATTTCCTGCTTGCTGCTAAGAGATTACATCAAATTTGACTGACACGTGCGTTTTGTCTTGCGACAAAGCTAGAGGATCAACCTCGTCTCTTCGACAACATCTCAGAGAGTCTTTGACACCCGGTCGGACTCCACTCGACACCATGTCTAGCTCCGACGAAGGCGAGATCAGGGAAAACGGAGTTGAGGTTTCCAAGGCAACTTCACTGCCTCAGACTAAGAGAAACGGTGTTGACCGTCAGGACAGAAGCCAAATCAGCAATACTCGCTCTCCCGATCAAGGCGACTATCGTTCTCGACAGCCCCGCTCGCCCCGTGGCTACAAGCGATCCCGCGACGATGACCGCGACACATACCACAGAGGGGCCAGAGGTGGCTCCGATCCGCGACACTTCAGGGTTCACTACGAGGATGGTCCACCACCACAAAGCCGACATGCGTACGAGGATCTAGACCGTCCAGCCTCTCGAGGACGCTATGAGGGCGCGGATCGCCCATCCGGTCACCGGCAATACGACTCAAGAGATCGCCCTTCCGGCGCCTCTCGATACGACAACCGCGATCGCGATTATGGGCGTGCTGACAAGCGACCCCGCACCCGGAGTCCATCTCCCTACAGGCACGGTCGTGGTGACGGAAGGGACAGGCATCAGAGGGGCAAATGGGATGCTGACGGCCCCGGCCGGAGTCGTCCAGGCGAGCAGATTGAAAAAACCAGGAACGGTGCACAAACTGCTAAGCAAGTACGGGATGACACCGCATCCAAGCGGTCCCCTGAGGCTGGAGCCAAATCTGTTTCCAAAGAAGTTGCTAAATCTGATCAAGGTGCTACGGATGAGCGTATGGCTGAGGGCACCTCGCATCTGCATATAAAGTACGGCCCCACTTCCCTCCAGGCTGGGGAGCAGCAGCTAACATCGAACAGTGACTCTCCAGGTGCTGCCAAGGAGTCGAAATCAGGGGAAGACCAAGACTGGGATGCACCAACCCCTCTCGACGAAGAAGCCGAAATCGAGCGGCGAAGACGTCGCCGGGAAGCGCTCCTCAGAAAGTCTCGCGCCTCGACCCCTTTGCTTGTCCAGGCTGTCCAGGCTAACAAACATGAAAACACCGTCGAAACTCCTTCAGAGGCGGCCACACCACAGAAGACACCTAGGACCCCTGCATCTGGTAAGCCGAAACCAAAGGCAGTATTGTTGCAACCCGCTAACAAGGTAGGCGCGGCTTCACCTGCCGGACGCACTCAGGGAAGCTTGTCTCCAGAGGCTCTCGCAGTCGCAAACGACCGGGAGCTTATCAACACTCATGGAGACGTCAAGGCTACCGACGAAGATGGGCCGTCGGCAGCAGACTACGATCCGACTGTCGATATGTGGGAGGATGAGCGCCGAGATGAGATGCGCAACGGCAACATTGGTCTACATGGCGAGGGCCGCCGCGAGTCTGTGGATGCGTCAGCCAAGGATGAGCCTGTGCAGACGACCGAGGCTGAGAACGAAGATGACGATGACTTTGACATGTTTGCAGAAGACTTTGACGAAGAGAAGCTCGCTGCACCGAAGTCAGCGCCGAAGGCCAAAGCCCCTACCGAAGACCCTATCGCTTTGCAAGGAGGCAAAGGGGGCGCCATCTTGGAGGACGACGACAAGGACGGCTATTACAAGATACGGCCAAGCGAGATCTTGAACGGCCGCTACCAGGTTCAGTCAAGTCTCGGAAAGGGTATGTTCTCAGGTGTCGCCAGGGCCGTCGACATTACAACAAAGAAGCTGGTTGCCATCAAGATCATGAGGAACAACGATGCGTTGAAGAAGGGTGGCTTCACCGAGATTGCCATCCTTCAGAAACTTAACTCGACTGATCCAGAGAACAAGAAGCACATTGTCAAGTTCGAGCGCTCGTTCGAGCACAAGGGTCATCTGTGCATGGCGTTTGAGAACCTCAGCTTGAACTTGAGAGAGGTCTTGAAGAAGTTTGGCAACAATGTCGGCATCAACCTCCATGCAACGAAGGCGTATGCTTACCAGACTTTCTTGGCTCTGGCACATATGCGAAAATGCAGTATCATTCACGCGGATTTGAAGCCTGACAACATTCTGGTAAGCCCACTATCCATGACCACCTCAGATATTGAGATGGAATACTTACGAGATCACAGGTCAACGAGCAGCGCAACATCCTGAAAATCTGCGATTTGGGCACGGCCATCGATCGGACTGACGCAGCGACAGCACACAATGAAATCACTCCTTACCTTGTCAGCAGATTCTACCGGGCTCCCGAGATTATTCTTGGAATGCCAAATGACTATGCCATCGACATGTGGTCCATCGGCTGCACACTGTACGAACTCTACACCGGCAAGATTCTATTTACGGGTGATAGCAACAACCAGATGCTCCGTGCTATCATCGAGATTAGGGGCAAAATGAGCCCCAAGCTCTATCGCCGGGGTCAGCTCTGGCAAATGCACTTTGACGATATGGGAAACTTTGTCAGTCAGGAGAGGGATAAAGTCTTGGGAAAGGTACGCTTCAACTTTCTTTCCGTCTTTCGTCTTTTTTGGACACACCCCTCGTCACCTGCGCTACGACGGCATGAAGCACTGTCATGCATGATTGCTTGGTCGTGGAGCCTCGGTATATTTGGGAGTGTATGCCACACTGCGGTTGTTGATGTCTGAGTCGTGTTAAGCGCTGCTGCGGTGCAATTCCACGCACGACAATGACCCACTCGCAGGCTGAGCAAACCTTCCAAGGTTATGCAGGGTCAGCACTCTTACCCTTCCTCCCGCAAGTGCGGGTCGCCAGATGGTAGGCCAGCGTTGTGACCTGCAGTCCGACGTCGCCAAGGGGCAGAAATGTCCTCGCCTGCAAAGGCCAGCGTAACCGCTGGACCACCAAATCGCAGCCCCCGGCTGTCCCGGTGACGACTGCCTCCGCTTCCCGCCACAATGACTAGCCATCCTTCGCGGCAGCGACCCGCTTGCGGCCCTCGGAGCTTATGCATGTGACTTGCATCCTTCATGCCATCCACTTCCTTCCTTCAAGATCCTGTATCACTTGGCAAAGTGTAGTCTGGGCTGAGAGCTAACCTCAATCTTCTGAACACCAACAGACCAATATCAGAATCCTAAATGTGGTGAAGCCCACACGCGACCTTCGTACGCGCCTCATGGCTGCATCCAGCGGCATGGACGAGGTGGAGGCCAAGCATCTCAATCTATTTCACGATTTGTTGGATCGATGCCTCGCTCTGAACCCGGACAAGAGGATCACGCCAGCAGAGGCACTTAAGCACCCCTTCTTCCACGAGAAGATTGGGACAACGACGACATCACGACGATGAGTCGCAGGTGCAAGGTTGGACGGTTGCTCAGACAAGTCCGAGTGGCCAGGAAGGTCGAGTGGGCATGTATTGAATACTAGAGAAACTCGGGATGGCGTCACCTCTTGCTTTGGGCCCATTCCTACCGAGCTCAAGCATGTCGATATTCGACCACCCCCAAATTCCTTCTTGGCAGTCGGAAATAGACTTTCACCCTTAGATCAAGAACGCGAAATGGACACAGAATTATTTCATGTGGTCAGCAATTTGTGAGACGAAGCGCTACCACCTTTTTCAGATTATTGATATCCGCCGCCAAGACCCGTACCAACCTTGAAATCAATATATGCAGCCAGTGAGATTACAACCGGGCAACCGTCTCGATTCAGAGGATGGCCACAGTCGTGTACCAATTCGTAGTGATAGGCCCGGTCCTAGACCGGGGTTTTCGGGTCCTCGCAACCAACACAGCCTCAGGGTCTCAGTCTGGATATGGATCGTGGATTTCAGCGCTGGGTTCCCTCAACCATCGCAAATGGAGTCGCCGAAGGGGAGTACCTCTGCTGCGATCATCCTTGGCATTCGGATGTGGGAAACCGTTGACACCTGTGTTATTCACACGCCATGTTCCCTATCGGACAAGGCACCCCAGAGAGCCTGTCCCTACCCTACCGTCGCTTGCCACTTGGCATTTGACAACAACGGTTGTCGTCGGCCATGCTGCCGTCTCACAAACCCAGAGCAAAATGGCTAGGGGCGCCAAAATATCTCTCTCTTCGCCACTGGGGCGGCGGCCGCAAAATGAGCATGATTCAATATCGATCCCTAAGTTGGGCTGCTCGTGAGGTAAGCAAGGGGAGGGAGGGAGGACGAAGCGCCTACTGCATGCAGTCATTCTCGTTCCCCCACTCGCACAATATGCTGGATGCCGTGCACGCATTACATGCAAATGCCGTGGGACAGTGGTCCTGCCGTTCGTCCACTGCAGCCGCCCGAAACATAACGAGGCTGACTGGATTGTGTGACGGCCGGGCGGAAATGTGTCTGCTGGGAAAGAGGAACCTTAGGTTCCTATCCGGTTAATATCAATGGCTGGCGGCGATAGGAGCTCATGAGCAGTGTGCAAGGGAGTGAGCTCTCCCCTGCCATTGGGGTGGCTGTTGTGGCACACCTCGAATGTGTCAGGAGAGGCCGTAATGCAGTTCTCGACTCACAATTTCCCAGAGTTTCCTGTGTATGCGTGCACCTGCTTTCGGTGTAAACTATTGATGTGAACACTGCCAGGGCAAACAACTTGTCAGCTCCCAAAAATGTGCCCCGGCCCTGCAGGTCCGACGGGTCACGAGACAGGTCGATGCGTATGCGTCTCGGGGGCACGTCCATATTAAGGCACAGCACAGCTGGTGATCCCCGCGACCGAGCGGGCGAACACAAGAAGATGCAAACTTGGTGAACACTCGCTCTCGCTCAGTCGCTCCACTGCAAGTCTGTTGCTCTGTCAGCCAAGAGCGCACGCGCCCCTGTAGGCGAGTAGGAAGGCGGAGGCAAACAGGGCAGGGTGGCCGGGGAACACACGTTGGTGCGAGGCGACATGTCAACTTTCTCGGGTGTCCAGATCGTCGTGGCTCTCCTCCTGTGCGACGGGGAGGCGAGCGCCTTCCTTTCCCATCGCACACCTTATTCATCAGATGAGGCGGGAGATCCTACCTCGGGATTCCTCGTCCCACCTGACAGGAGATGTCGATCCACCAAACGTGAGATCTGCTCTTCTTCCATGGTGCAGCATCTATCTCGGCCCCCCTTCAATAGGTGGCCCTTTGGGGAGGGTCACACCATTCGATCCTGCAGCGCCGTATCGACAGATGTCCACGCACATAATCAGCCGTAAGCCCGTGAGGAAGTCAGAGAGTGAGTGCATGAGTCGGAAAAAAGCACAAGTGCCCAGGGAGGAGGAGCTGAGCCAAAGCGGATGCAGCACGACCGGCACTTGTCCAACGGGTGTGCTGCTGCGCGCGTCGACAGCCATCGTGCATGTGCGACCGATGGCTTGTCCTTTCTGTCATCCCATCAGCTTGAAATATGTGGTGGAGGTGGTGGGTGTGTTCGTGCTCACTGGCAACTTTTCTCGGAAGGCCGCATGATGGGCCGCAAATGTAGCCACCCAGCGCGGCGGCCTTGTACCGCCAGCGATCTCAAGCGATCTCGCCAGGCGCCGGGCGTCTTCTTTTTGAGACTTGTCAGACGTGCGCCCGATAACTGCAGACGAGGCTGGCCGTCGGTGTGGAAAGCCGTGCCTGTGATTGGACGGCCTGGCTGGGACGGATGAGGAAGGCTGGCCTTTGACACAGCATGTCTTGGCCCCCAGGATATCTGTTGGTGGATCGGTTCCTCAGTCCCGTGCACCTGCATAACTACTTTTGGTCAGCGAGTCTGTGCCGCCTGGCCGCCCGTAGAGCCCGTCCCGCGAAGGATGGAAAAGGCTTCTGATAGGCCCGGTGGCAGACCACTTTGGTCACTTGATATGGCCCATCTGCTGTTCTGCTGTCCTGGTTCGCCACTGGCGTGTCCTATTTTCTGAGCAGTCAGGAACAGTTACAGTACACGCAGATAACCCACTGGACTAAGATGTCATTCGTGATGGTGCATGTCAGGATATCCTGACAGTGAGCGGAGTGAGGTCCGCAAGCAGCAAGCCTTTGGAATGCCTTCACCGTGGCTGTCTCCGTGGTCAGGGGGTTAGCGTCACTCGGGTATCTCTTGGCCAGAACACGGTAGGATCGTGACTACATTTGGATGGAGACAGCATTTGCCATCGAGATCTGAATTTCCAGTTGCTGTTGTTTGGTTGCGCGCTACTGGAGCTCTGCGGACCGTTTTTACACTACCCAGAGGCCGTTCATGCAAGCCGTGCACCTGCTAGCTTCCCCGACAGCGTGGTTACTCTATTGGCGTTGGTGCTAAGCCGGTCGACTACAACGGTGGTCTCGCCAGGGGACAGTTCTGGAAGAGGGAGCGTTGATAGCGTGACTCCTTCGATCCACCAGAAACGAAACACTATTTTTGATGGGGTCGAGAGGGTGGTGTGCAGTCCTCCCGGTCCATCGAGATTGATGTAGATGAGGTGACGACAATGGAGACGTCAAGGTGTGAGCGATCAATCTACATACAGCATCATCCTTTCCGCGGGATCACTAACGCCATCACCGTACGTAGGGCCCGCTGTTGCTGACCATCGCACCCGGGTGAGACCTCCGTGCCGCTAAATTGCAGGAAGGGTGATCCTCTAGCGACGCCGCGATGATGAAAGACGAAGTTGCCGAAAATGGAAAGCAGATGAGCGACCTTCACCTTTCCGACCGTATCGTGCGGAGGGCAGATCCTGCCCGAGAGGCCTGCCAGGGCCCCCACCTGCAAGGCCCTGACATCACCGAAGGCTTTGCCTCACGTAGATGAGCCCCAACCCACGGCGGGGTGGGCCTGTCAAGAGACTTGCGCCAGGGGGGTCACATTGGCTGGATGAAGACACAGATTGCGCACGGTGGCCTCCTGGATCCGTCCGCCAGATTCGAAAGATGAGGTCCCCCCGGCGAAGGAGGAGATCTCTGGGATGAATCCTCCCATCGTCCGATGCCGTGATAGTCATGATTGTCAGACGCCGCCGCTGCTCCTGAGACGCCGACTCGCTGCGGGAGCAGATATTTGTGGGCACCAGGCAAGACCTGGGGCAACGCGGAGCCTTTTTTCCTCTGATGTTTATGCATTGTCGCTCACCGCTCCCGTCCGAAATGATTCGAGGAAAAGGCTGAAGATCTCCAGCTTGCAAGACGTAAGCGGCGCGCATGAATTGGGGGCATCCTGTGGTCACCAAGGGTTTGTTTCAAGGTCAGGTGTGCGGCCCTCAGTACGACGGAACGAAACGCCCGAAGGACACCCACCTCCGAGGTATGCCTTTCTAGAAACACATCCCGAACATCTGGAATATCGCGAATAAATTGCGAGTTGAGCGACCGACGCGAAGCCTTGAGACAAGCCAATAGCGAAAACGATCGGCCGAAATACGGCTTATTAGGCACACGTCGATTTAGGCTTTCGGTGTACGTAGCATACATCAATTTACTTTGGTGTTGTGGCAAAGGGCGGGAGCTCCGGGCGGCTACACAGAATTGTCGTGCGTAGTGAGGTTTGACGGCATAAGACCGCCATGTCGTAGTTGACAGCTTCGGCCAAACTGGACCAACAAGCCCCCAGGTCTCCGTTGCCACACCATGTGCCCCGACAGGACGGTTGGCGTTTGGGGAACGGGACGGCATGACGCAGCGGTCCTGGGCCCGGACTCGCCAAGGCGGGCACCACTGTACGAAGCGGCTCTCCAGAGGGGTGGGCTGTCCTGGCCGTACGACGAGGACCGCTTGATAGCCAGATCTTCAAAGGGTCCGGCCAGATCTGAGCCAGCAGCGGGATTTGCGAGACACCTTGTCGCAGTTTGACACGGCATGCACGGGTGGTCCTTCGGGTGAGCTTTAGCCTTGACGATAAGTTCAGATGAAGCACCAGAGCACGAGTGCGCGCCTCATCCCAACGACCCTTGTCCGGTCGGTGGCTGATGATCGCTTGATGATCTGTGGGTTATGGAACCGGTCCAGCGTCGCGAAACTGTGAATCCCCGACGTCCTGACGGCCAAGCAATCGAACTGATGATCAGACTCTCCCCAGTCTACTGCATACTCCCTGCTCCCAGGGCTCCTCGGTACGCAGTCCAGGCTAGGCTGTCGTCGTGCAGGGCCTGTTGGACGTGCGATCAAGGGTCCTGGGGTGGGTGTGTCTGTGGAGAATCGAGCCAGGACTTCCTTGTCGTCTGAAGAGTGTCCCATATTTTGAACATAGTCTTGCTGTCCTGGAATTGCGAGACCCGGCCCTCCAGGTCGAATGGCTCTTGTTGTTGGATAGGATTGGACATGGCAAGGATTCGGATGAAGCCCCAAGGGATCATCGGTGTGCGTGAGTCTTGAGATGCCAATGCCGTGGTTGTAAATCTGCACGTCTCACCAGGGCCCTGGGCCCATGCCGCGGTGGCGACGATGAGAGATACTCCGGCAGCGGCTGCAACCGCTGCTGAAAATAGCAGCAACAGCACATTGTACACATTCTGGGGATCAACATGTGCTGTCTGCTGTTGGTGATGGTTCTGGGCAGTCTGCATGGGGAGGCTGGGGCCTGGATGCTTGGATGCTCGGATGGTTCATACGACGTTTACCGTATCACTCGCCTGCCACATGTTTTGCAAGTGGCACAGGCGTCAAGATATTGGATGACCAACCCCGACCGACAGCAACCTTCTGCATTGCAAACAAGGCCGCGTCCCCTTGGCCTGCACAGCCGCTCGAAAGGAAATGAGGTTTGGACCCAGACGAGGTGTGATGGTTGTCCACACATATCGAAGCGCTCACCAACCTCTTGAGGTTGACGATGGAGCTAGGGTGTATTGGGCCATTGGTTGGTATCCCATGTCGTGGTTTCAGATTGGCAATTGACTCTGCTCGACACGCACTGCGCACATACTTCTAGTATGCAGGCGCAGGACAGCGGGACAGCGGGATGGGGATACAGTTCAGCTGGCGCCAGCAGCTAGCTGCTGTAGCTGTGGTTCGCCGCAGAATGTTGGCAGGGGTTGCAAGATTGGATTTATCCTCCGCAATATGAACGAGTGGCACGTTGAGTTCTAGAACGGCTGTTAGCTGCGCTGGCCCATTTGGAGTTTGATGACGCCGGGGTGGGACTTGGCCACCTACTGTACTGCAGCACTGTACGTACTCGTACTTCCAGACAGACTCTCGAGGCTGTCGAGACAAAAGTCGCTCATGACGAACATCACAGACGAGCTGGGCCCGATTGCAGGGGATCGTCTGAGTCGATGGCTTCTAATTGCAGATCGGGATATTACACTGTTACAGTACGCACGCTAGCAACTGATAGGCTCCAAGGACATGCAGAACGTGGGAGTGGACCCCAGGGACGCCCAAACTGGGGGCGTGCGAAGACTTGGAAGGTTCCAATGGAAAAAGAATGCCTTTCCCAAGGAGGACATGGTGGCCGAAATTGCTGAGCCAATATTGCACTGCACATTTGCTGCCGTTACAGATACTTGGAAAGAGCTGCCCAAGCAGGCCAAGGTGCCCCCGCCCTCCGCTGCTGATGACTAAGGAGCCATCAGTGCACTATCATGTCAGCGTGCGCTCTGGCCTCCTCCAGCGTTAGCGCACTCAACTGCCTGCTGCTGCTGCCAGCTAATGCACGACACCTCCAGCCTGGGCGGGAAAAGCTGTCTCCGTTCGCAGTCAGCGTGAGCAGAGCAACCATCTCATCATCGCAGGCGCACCCCAGCCTCAGTTCCGAGTCTCGCGCCTCCCGCATGCGCAGCACTGACTCAACATACTGTGGCCAGTGGCCTTGGACTCAAACTTGTCCAAACCTTCGTCAGGAAACATTCCGGGCCAAGCATGCTGGCATCAAGGCGGTCCTGCGACGCCTGCCAATGCATGCGACCCTCCCACAGATTGCAGATGCAACGCTGACTGGGTCCACCACCCCGCCGCCGCCGCCGCCGCCCTGTTCCTGCCAGTTGACGACGAGTAGGTTTGAACATTTGGACGGGGGGGGTGGGGAAGGGGAGGGCAGCCGGGCAGACCAGGGCAGCCAGGCAGGGCGGCAGGGGACACCAGAGCCGGCAGAGAGAATAAGCAGAAAAGAGTGTCGAGATGCTGACAGCCTGGGTGACAGACTGGCACATCCAGTAGCATCCAGTAGGGTCGGGGGCCGCTGGCCACGCATTCGACCTGCAGGCCTCTACTGCGGCGCCAACAAATCCGAACCATCCATCTCGTCCATCCTTCGTTCTATTGACTCACGGCCCTGCTCGCCCTGGCCCTGGCCCAAATCGATCGAATGGCACGCCGCCACCGGTCCCACTCACACCTTTGTGCCCATTCCGTGATCGACACGAGGCGGCCAAACCGCTCAGACTGGGGACTGGAGGCTGGTACTGTCCCATGTACTGTCCTGGCCGCTGCGGATTGGCTGCCGGCTGTCTGCGTGGGTGTGGGCAGGGACCCACCCAAGCTCAACAACCCGCCGGGCCTGTCAAATTAAGATGCGCATGATTGATTTGGCACGAGAGCCTGGAGCCACCCTCACTCGAAACTCTTGTGCAGGGGGGGAGGGGGTGGGGGGCTGAGGGGAGGCAACGCAGTGCTGAGCAAGTCGGCAAGGACGGGGGCCCAGACGAACCAGGCGAGCCAGGCAGCCAGGGGGGTGCCTCCACACGCAGCAGACACACGGCAGACAGACACACAGCAGACACCTGGGCAGCCTCATTTCTTCCTGTCGCCCCTCGGCAAGCTGCGGTCCTTGCAAATCCCTGAGAATCCTGTGCCATCACGAGGCTTCCCTCACGAACATGGCTGCATGACAATGCGCCGTCAATAAACTGACCCATCCTTTGATTCGCCCCGTCCCAGCCAATCGTGGCTCGTCCGTCTGGACCACCTATCGTGTCTTTTTCGTCTGCCCAGGCTCAGGACACTACCACGGTACCACGCACACCTGGCACACAGGCACACGCCGTTGAGAGCTGAGGCGCACAGGGCAGCTTTGCCACAGACCACATGCAGTCGCGCATTCAACGTGCACCCACCAGCAGCATCCCAGCGGCTCTGTGATGGCATGTACGATCAAGATTGCGAGCTGCTAGCCCGGCGAACAATGTGCGAGTCGGCTCTAATGGACCGGGCTTGTCTGCTTACCAAGTTGACTACCAAGCCGCGCCTTTGTTGTTGTTGTTGATGTTGTTGTTGTTGCGTTCACTGACGCCAGCCCAAATGACCGTCCGTGCTGCGCAAGGGCCAAGTTGCCGTGTTCTACATGCCTCACAGTTTGGCACCCGCTTGCCACACAATCAGCAGCTTCATGGGTGGCATTGGCACGCCATGTAGGTCATTCCGATATGCGCATCGGGGTCTGACATTAGAGAAACATCGCCATCCCGCTGGTTGTCTCATTGGCTAAAGGAAACACCAGTCTCAGACCTCTCTATCTCGCACATCACCTTTGCCCTACAGATACCGCGTCATCTTGTCTTCAAGCGCAAGACTCCACAGGGGCGTGGGCAGTAAGATGCCCACCGACAGCCCCATTGGTGGCCAATCAAAGCGATGCGAGATGGCCTGGGCAGTTCTCATCTGAACTCTAGCAAAACCAATAGCACGACAGCCACATTGACCGGAAGACCACACAGACAGATAGTACGCTGTCACTGCCAGCGAGCAAGCCTTGCTTTTAGTCCCAGACCACGAGGAAACTTCTGCAGCAGCACAAGCACTGCATCGCCTCTTGTTTGGCGCGCGTGCCCAAAAGCGACCAAGCGGCTGGGACGGCTCAAGCGTGTGAACAAACACTCGCCATCTTCACGACATGTATTACTCACTCATCCTGCTTGCTCAAAGTGCAGGAAAGACTCATACCGTGACAGGCTTGCCACCAACGTTTCTTGCCGCCGTTGTCGCCATCTCGAGGCTGCTGGGCGTTTATCGCATCAACACTTTCGCCAGTTCAAAGCTATAACACGGGCGAAGAGGCGAGCAACAAAAGAGCCACGCTAATTTGCCCGGCCCTGTGCGCCTAGGACCACAGGTGCGTCTAAAGGGTGGCCCACTTATTCTGCATACACACCACCCCCCAGAGACGTGTCGGTATCCTAGTGTAACGCTACCTACATCACCACCATTCCGCGGCCCACACCAGAATAGCAGCCAAGGCGGACGATCCCCTGCTCGCCTCGACCAGGTTGTGCCCTGCTACGGTCTCTTGGGTACTGGCATTGGTACTGTGCCGCAAGGGTACACCAGGTTCATCTCGAGACGAGCTGGGGCTTGACAGTAGGCTCAGACGGATATCTATCTCCTCAGCCCGCTTCGTACGGCTGCATACCATATCCTCTTTCTGCACCACCTCCAAGCCTCACAACATTCTTCATCTCGCCTCACCTTCGAACCACTCTCGCTCCTCCATCATCGAACCGAGGATTTGGATATTCGCCCTTTCGAGCACTTTTAGGAGCCAACTCTTTCGACCTGTCCACGCCGTACGGAGTGTCGTCGTTCTTCAGTATCGTTGACTTCGACGTCATCTTTGTTTGTTCCGGCACAATTACAGGGACGGCCAGGACCTCCTCAAAAGCCGACACACAGGATCAGGACAAAAGTCTGCCGCTGTCCACATTTTGGATTTTCGAACCTCACTTGGATTGATGCCGTCTGTTTCGACCTAACTTTTCTTTTTGCTCTCTTGGTCTTTCCTGGACTGCTCCATCCGCAAGCCAGAAGGGATTATTTCCAGGACTTCGGACCCACCCCGCCGCTTTATCATGTGTCATGTCGCAGCACCAGCTTACAACCATCTCCCTTCTCCTCCTTTGAGTCCACTTGGGTTTGGCCAGAATTACACGATTCCTTCGTCAGGTGTTCCAGGGCCTTTCCGTGTCCCCCCATCCCCTCCCCAGTCACCCGCCCCAGCTCTGCCTAGATATGTCCCAGTTGCCCCTGAGGACAGGTTAGGGAGTTGCCTGGCGGGCTCGCTCAGGCTGGACGGGATCCTTGGCACAGGTGCCTATGGAGTCGTCTACTCGGCCATCGACATTTTCACCAATGTGCGTTATGCCGTGAAGACGCTCAGCAAGTTCAATGCCGATGGAACACCCCTGGACCAACGACAAATGGCCTTTCAGACCAGGGAAATCCGTTTGCACTGGGAGGCTTCCGCCCATCGGAACGTTGTGTCCATGCTGAAGATCATCGACGGTTCCGACTGCATCTTTGTCATTTTGGAGTATTGCCCTGAAGGTGATTTGTTCTACAATATCACAGAGTGTGGGCAGTACGTTGGTAAGGATGACTTGGCCAAGCGGATTTTCCTTCAGATCCTGGATGCTGTAGAATTCTGCCACAGCCGGGGGATTTACCATCGGGACCTGAAGCCGGAGAACGTACTCGTCAAAGACCAAGGGGAGACCGTGAAGCTCGCCGATTTTGGCCTGGCCACCTCATCTGAACGATCCGATGACTATGGTTGCGGTTCGACCTTCTACATGTCACCAGGTAAGCTTTGTCGCGGGCCCAGCCAGTGATCCTGCCGATATCCCCGGTTCAGCAACTAACTATTCCCTTTTTTCCTTCTCTCTAGAATGCCTGGACCACTCATCCCGGAGGCCCTTCTACTACTGTGCCCCAAATGATGTCTGGAGCCTAGGAGTCATACTGGTGAACCTCACTTGTGGCCGGAACCCATGGAAGCAAGCCTCTGTTGAGGATTCCACATACCGGGCCTACACTCGCAGCGCAGGATTTCTCAAGACCATTCTTCCCGTTTCGGACGAACTGAACGACATCCTGGGAAGTATTTTCACTCGCGACCCAGAACAGAGGATCACGCTACCCGCGTTGAAGCAAAGGATTTTGGCCTGCTCCAGGTTTACATGCACTGAGCAGCCAGCTCTGCCCACGCCGCCATCTTCGCCCTGCGCTCAGGAGAACGGCGTCACCGATGTCATGGACTACGATTACCCTCCTTCTCCTGCCGAGTCTCATGATGAGTACTCGGATGGGGACTCCTCGGATGACGACTCGATAGACGGCGCCACTTCAGATGATGACTCCGTTGACGGACTCGATAACGAGGATCGCCCTGACTGCTCAGTGGAACCGAATGTTTCTATCGCTCCTCAAGCACACATGGCCAGCTTTACGCAAGCCGAACCAAGGATAGTGAACTGTGGACCACAATACAACATTTACCATGGAGTCATGCCGGAGCCCTCACAACCAGTACAACAACCAATGCCACAGGCACCCCACGGGAACTGCGCCCCCAAGTTTGGAATTCCTCAGCTCTGTTGGGACTTCTTCAGGCAATGCGCTCCGCCGCCGCCTCAGATTCACCATCCGATGCCCTTTTACCCTCAGGTTTCTTTTCCTGTACCAGGCTTTTGAATTCCACGCCCATGCTGGCGAAAAGGGCAAGGCTCCTCAGCCTGTCTGAAAACTTGGCAAGGCGCTCCAGGCTGGACGGACCACCCCGCCTCCATTGGATTCTACACTTGACAGTCATCCATGACTTTCCTTTTCCACCACGTTTCCCGGAGTCTCCTGAGTTGGCCAAACCAGGTTCTGGGTGTCCACGAAAATGTTAGAACCAAAAAAAAAAGGCTCGACCCTGCGGAACACAGTACCTAGGGTCTCGACCAACGATCACAAAAGCCGGATTCCTTTTTACAGTCTACTCTGTATATGACATTTAATTTTTCATGGGCTGGGGGGGCTCGACCCCATTCTTTTTATTCATTTCATATGTTTTCAGCACGGAGTTGGGGCTGGAATTGTGGAGGTATTGTTTTCAAAACGCCGCCGTGGTTTTGACTGCGGTCGACGATGTTGAGCTCGACGGTCGAAAGGGACCTCGAACACTTTTCTCCTGGAGCTGTCTTTCATATTGGAACTCACGGCGCCTTTTTGGATTGCTTCAGGTCTATCCAGTGCATTTGGGGGCGTGCTCAGCACGTTCATAGATTGGCTCGGGGCGGCTTACAGTTTTCGATTCCGCGTTCGCTTCCTTGTCACCAATATCTGGGAGGGCTGTCTGAATACTTGGCATCAGAGGAAAACGGGAAAGATGTTATGAGAAACGGGACTTTACGAGTCTAGAGATTTTCGGGGTCACCATCCCAATCTTGTCAGCCGCTCACGCGGCTCAGTGGATATACGTTTTCACTTGCTCTCGGGAGGAATATCCTCACGGCTCTACGGTGGATTTCCTGGACGAGGCAGGAGACACAAGCTCACGCAGCTGTGCTCCAGTGTTCAATACAAAATACAACGTTTTGAACCAAACATTTTCAATGTCTTTGTTCATTGCTAGACGAATGCGCCTGTCATGATCTAGTGAGAATGGCTGTGAACCGGGCGCGGGTGTAGCACCGAGCCGCAGAGAAACGGGCAGTCCCGTCATCGAAGTTGGTCGAGCATCACCAGTCCAGCTGGCGGCCCAGCGGCGTCTCAATCCTTTGTTCACTTGTTCACAAGCGAGGAGCCAAAATACCATCAATCAGGACGAAGCGTCGTTGTTCGTCACCCGACTACGTCGATCTGCCGACTCTAGAATAATCAATTAGACTACCAATTGGGGCCGGGCCTCTTTTTTTGGTCGAGGTCGGATGCCTGTCACACTAGATGACGGCTGCCCCCCCAGCGAACCGTACGTCCGTCGAGACTAGCGTGGAAGCACAGAACCAACGCCATTATCACCCACGTCCATGCTGTCCATGATACCGGTGCATGTGCACGCGCACCGCCCATGTTCCCTGTGGACATATATGGGAGAGCATATGTGTGTGTGTGTGTGTGTATGTGTGTGGTGCCACCTTCGTCGTCTGCAGCAGTCATTTTTTTCTTTTCTTTTCGTCTTCCACATCAAGCCACTCTGGTCGCGGGGCGAGGCACCCACAATGTCCCCCGTACAGGCTGTCGTGCCCATGACCGGCTGCTGCTTGCTCTGCATAGGGCGGACTGGGACGCTTTGTTCTCTCCCTTGTGAGGGTGCATCGCGGGCAGCTGATTGGCCAGATGGACCCTGCGACGCTTCGCCCTACTTTGGTGCTTTGTGCAGCACTCAGGCGTCAGACGTGCCAGGATGGACGTTGCATGGCCGCGCCGCCAATCCCCGTCCGGGCCACCACACCCAGTAAACGGTGCAGGGCCCCTTCGGGCCATTTATTTTAGTGCCAATATGTCTGCGTTGTTAATGTTTTCCGCCGTGGTGGTGGTGGTGGGAAGCGATGGGGGGGCCTGGTGATCTGCCTATTCTTTCATTCTTTTTCTTTCTTCCACTACCTCATCGGACCCAACTAGCTGCGCTTATGCGAAGCTCGCCCGAGTTGGCACTTGTGCACTTTGTTACGTGCCAGTGCCTCTTGGTGACGATGGTGGAGCGCAAAAAGTCAGGATGATTCCCGGGGCGTCCTGTCTGCCCCAGCCCTCTAGCCTTCCAGCCTCTCGGCCTGTCTCACTCAATCACTTCCTGGCTGGGACATCTCGAGAGAGTGTTCGCCCGGGTGCGGTTACTGCAATATCACGCCTTGATGCGGGCGCCTTCACCGGCTGGATCATCGCGTAGCATCGCGAGCACCGCCCAGGACCTGCCGAATTTATCTCACGTAGCATCGACAATCTGCCCGAGAAAGCTTCTGACGGCCAGGGATCTTGGGAAACATTTTAATATACAGGTCGGTCTACCAATGCTGTCATGTCGGACTACCGTCGCCAGCGGCGCAAGACGATGCCTGCAAGCACGCACAACGGCGCTTTATTAGCACGGCTGTCCTTTGCCTCGAAGGGGCAATAATAGCCATGCTATTTGCCCTTTGAGGGCAGGCGTCGCCGCGCTTCTGTCTTTTCTTACACGCGATGATACTCGGCAATTTGGCTACATTGAACTTGCGCCCAGTGTTTATGTGTGTGTGTGAGTGAGTGAGTGAGAAACAAACCCAGTCGGGCAATGCGATGAGCCGCCAAAAAATTGTCTTTCCCTCTCTTCCGACGGGGCCAGGACTACCGACCGCACTGAACGAGGCAGTTCGGCCAACCAATGCAGCCAAGGTTCGACTGACACCATCGCGAAGGCCGTGCACGCAGTCGTCATGCCTATCCGGGCCACCTCCTTCCCATCATCCAGGCCGTGACAGGAAGAGCTCGATCTCTTGCATGAAGCTTGCCGAGCCCATGAAAATCCGATGGACTGGCCACGGCACTAGTGGCACTTGATCTCCTGCTCCTTTCCCTGCTTGGGGGCCTAGGTACAGTAGCGACCTCACTTTCTCTTCTTGTTCTCTCCCGCAGGAAGACAATGGCTCGATGGCACCCGGACGACCAGGTGCGGATGGCCCGCTGCATAAGCTCCATGTCCCTCTTGGCCCTCTCTCCGTCCGCCGCCATCTTTTCGTTCGCTGGCGAACAAAGACATCAACATGCTCGAGAGCCTGCATTAGCTTGCACGACGTGAGCCAGCCCGCCCATGCTCTGTCTCTCCCTCTCTCCCCAGCCCACGACAGCGGTGCTCCCTGCCTCTCGACTTTCGAGGGTCCAAGGAGCTTCTTGGTGGTCCGGTTTTTTTTTTTTGTTTCAACCGAATCGGGTCGATGCTTGGCCCTCTTTCCCTCGAGAGACAGACAGCCTGCGGTCGATGTCTGCGCCCGGGTGGGACACCCTGCCCATCTGGACCTATGTCTCTGCCCTCGCACGCCTCGGTAGTTCAGCCACCCACCTCATTGTGGAGCGAGGGTGCGTGCCCCGTCTGCACGTCGCTGGATCAGTGGCACATGGGCCAAACCTGCGTTGTTTTCCCCCGGGGCTGGTAGGGTTGAAAAATAGGCGTGGACAGCAAGCCGCAGTTCTCGCTGGAGACAGTGGGCTGGGTTGCACAGGCGAACCCCTTATTGGGAGGCCCAGCACTCTGGCGGTGAGTGACCTCGAGACTTCGTCGTCGGGGGCCAAAGCCCAGACTCTTCGATGCGACTTTGAGGGTCTGCGAGCCCCATCACCATTGGCCTATCTGGGCGGTGGGACCCGCAGATCGTGATGGATTGCCAGTGGGGCCCGGGGCCTTGCTTCGCTGGGTCCTTCTCGAGTCCTCTCGTCCTGCTACCGTACAAGTTCGACCCCTACTATTGAATGCCGGACTCTGTCTGAGAGTAGAGGGACTGTGTGGGTGGTTGTGGGTTGGGGTTGACCTGTCCTCCGAAAGCTTCTGTTCGCCCCCTTTCTGGCCCGTATTCCGACGCTTTGCCCGTCGTGTATTTAGCACTCCCGGTCTTTGCTGGCGTACGATACACGAACGTAGGGGCGTGTGGCGAGCCTGGGCGTCACCGATACCAGAAACCACGAACGTCTGTGGGGCCTGCCCGTCTCCTCCCTCACGGCCTGATGGCCCGCCGGCGGCCACCAAGCACCACACACGCACACACGACCGCCCGACGGGGGGCCCGCCCGCGAGAAGCATACCCAGCCAGGCTGTCGCGGGCGGTCGAGGGCAGACAGACCTGTAGATGCGCCCTCCCGCAAGCGACGGGTTTCAGGCCCTACTGCGCAACCAAACTACGGGCGGCTCCCCGGCGTCTCGCGCCATCTCTAGACAGCAGGTGAATACCAGTAGCATTTGTCAGTAGACTGCGCCGGTGGATCGACTGCCACGATGTCCTTGTCCACACTTTCCGAGTGGATGGACGGGGTCGTTCACAGACAATGGACCAGCAGCATTTCGCTGCCCAGCGCGGCTGCTGGGGCTCTTAGTCTTCCAGAGCTTTCGAAGATGCGCACTTCGGCCTAGAGATCAACCGGCGTCCTCAAAATCGTCCCATCGACGAGGGATTTGTTGAGTGTCGATGGCCCACTAGACACGGCCCGCAAGGTCGTGAAGTTCTTAGTGCCATCTCTCAGCGAATGCACCACGATGCTTGCCCCGAAGTGGTATTGATCTGGCGGGTAGCTCGTAAGCTCGCAAAGCCGCTGGCTCCCTTGGGCGCCGTCGCATTGCTCGACACAGCTGGGCCTTTGATGCGAGCAATGTCGTAGTTGCTTCCTCGCAATCTATACGCAGCGCTTGGCTGGGGAAGCCGACTTGTCAACCCTATCACTCATGCACATGATCGACGCTTGTGGGAGAGGTCGTCATCTAGGTCAATCTAAGCTCGACAGCATCGCATCCGGAGCACGCCTATGGGACAAAGCTCACCTGATCCAACCGCGATGCAGGGCATTGACAGCGGATGGGCGATGCCACCGTCGTTCCTTGTCATGCTCTTGCATGGTAACGTCGGTGAAAGCGGGGATTGCTCGACTCCTGAGCCTGTGCATACAATGTCAGTGCTCTCTTGCCTGCAGGCCTAACTACAGCCGGGAAGTATCAGCGGATCTCCTTCTCATGATTGCAGGGTGGTGACGTTGGATGTCCAGCTGTCAGGACAGGTTCTCAGACTTCTGCCTGGCTTGGGCTGGGAAAGGAGTCATTGAGGACGAACAAGCCTTTGAGAATGCTTGTTCATTGGCATCGATTTCCACCCGATCGAGAAGCTCAGGATATAGCGTCATGAGTAGACAGTGCTTGCGAGTTGCCATTGACTGGCACTCAGAGTACAGCGACGGTTGTTTTCTGAGGAAACCTTCTGCTCCAGCAGAATGCAAGCAGCAGACACACCTCAACCTTGCGTGCGCATTTGGGGTGCCTCTACACTCATTTCGTGCCAATGTGCGTAGGTACACGAGGCCTGCTTGTGAATGCTTGTGAAAACTGCAAAGCCGCTCTGAGATGTATCGACAGTCTGAATTGCCGAGTGAATCTTGAATAGTGCGCGAGGCTGGATGCTCCTTTGGTTCAAAATCTCTGTGTCGTTGGAAAGCGAGCGGCTGGCGTGATGTTCAAGTGCGGGAACTAAATAAGCGCTGTAAGCGCCTCTCCGCAATCTTAGGAGTCAGCCTCGTGTGTTCTAGACAACGAGGCGCAGGTCATCGATGTGGCTCGTTTATTTTCTTTGCCGTAAACTGCTCAGCCGACCAACAAGGTTCTCATCTGAAAGGCTTCCTCCGATGACTCGTCGGTGATGATGCTCATGTATTCAGGCAGTCGCAGGGACGGCCCGCCACCGTCGATATTCTTAGGCAGAGAACAAGCGCTACCAGAGACGGCTTTTAGATTCGTCAATTCGCGTGCCTCGGATCCGAAGTCACGCGTCTGTTGCTATAGCTGATGTCGTGGCAGCTCCCTGAATCCCTCGGGCCGAGCTCGTGAGATCAGGTCCTCCATCAAGAAAAAGCATCACACATGTAGATACCTAGATAAGGATTCAGTGGGTGCTCCTACCATCTTACATTTTATCAACATGGATCCGTGTTGTTATCACTCTGGGCGGAACAATCGAGGATCAGACATCAGCGTGGCTCTGGAGACTGCGAGAGTGACAGGGAGTAAGACCACGAGAAACTTGTATTTCCGCTGTGAAATGGAATGAATGTGATGATTTTCTTGGCTTATTTTTCATAATGGCCCTGAAAAATCTATCTTGAATCCGATATTCAGTCAACTTTTATGAAAAGTGGCTCTTGCTGATGATGCCCGCAGGACTCTCTATTGTACAGCTACACGAAGCATGATCTTTGATCATGAAACGTCTGAAATGACCAAATACCCTTGAATTCGGTCAAGACATTCAGCTGTTTTATGGTAGCCAATGACTACCTCATTCCACAGCCAATGTAGAAAGGCCAAATCCGTCTTTCACCTCGGAATCGAATAGATATTCATCTTCTGGCTCTCTCGAACCGATCAAATCGCTTTATTCTGCGTGGAAGCAAATTGAAGTCCGCAATGACATTTGATGGGGATACACGCTCGAGAGTCGAGATTGTCAAGATGATGAAATCGTCTATGCTGTTTCTACGGTGAGCTTGGTAATGAGATACTGTGTGGCTGCATTGCCACTATTTTGGAGAGTGTGAGAAGTGAAAAGGCCACATACTGCAATTTCCCTCATGAACACTCATCGGAATGGTTCTATGGGAGGGATATTAGAATGAATGCTATTCACAATGCCAAAGCTCATCTTACACTGGCAAGCGATTCAATCTTCAGCCTCACAATACTCGCAGCCACGGACGGTCTTTTTCATTGATATAAACATTTAGGATGTAAATCTGGGAGTAGCATGTGATATAGACGAAGTCCCACGAATTTCCCTTGCGTACCTGGAGTGAATAACTAGTAAACTCGTGAACTGGAACTGAGTGCAGTCTGTCACCACAAGGCTTCAATAATTCTTCACGCGTGTGACAAGCGACCATATCCTACTGAATAAACGCAGTCACATAATATCTACGTGAAGGATATATCTTTTGAAATCAGATATTCGCACCTGTAAAAACGGATGGTACACTAGTATGTAGCTTGCTCATTAATACAAAATTTATACACATACATACTATAAATATATAGCGATTTATATCCCTACTTAGGTTTTTAAAGTCTAGGTCTGGGTATGTTAGGTTTGGGTAGGTATAAGTTTGGCTGTGGGCAAGCAAGGTATGTACGGGTGTACTATCTAGTTTTGCGGGTGTGAGTATCCGATTTCTATCTTTTAGCATACAAACAACAAAGATGAGCGGCTTTTGACAGTCGTTGCAAATTAACTCATGCTTGAAAAGCTGAAACACGAGGCAGGAACGTAACTCTGGAGAGATTTTCGAACCAAGTCAACTCTCCAAGCTACCCAATTAGTTTGATTAGTTTCACCCGTAGTACTAATGAGGCGTTGGGGTACTTGGTAGAGCAGGTTGGTGTGCTTGTCTGCCTTAGCAAGCACGAAATTTCGAACTAAGTACCTGCCGTCAACATGCCATTAAGTCCGTGTATTCGGGCTCTGGATGATCATGACGACCATCATGCAGTGTATGCTCATATCCTTTCGTCCAGACAGTCACAGTATGAAGGAAAGTTTGAATTTAGTGAAAGAAATCAAGGAGGCGGGTCTTGTCATTAGCCTCGTTTGCAGCAGCCAACGCTTTCAGAAACCAATGGACTACGACGCTCTATAATGTCTGATCATGCAGTGCGCATGATAATACTACATTCCTCAAGATTACGACCTATCGCAACGGGTCAATTCCAATATGCGTCGGATCCTGGCGACCTCCGTGTCAAGGGTCCAGCCAGGCTTTTAGTACCGACCGGTCGAGGAGAATGGCTGATAAGGCTGAGTTGAGGCAGTTGTCCAGTCCTTGGTCTGTGCGTTAGACCCGTACTTTTGTAGGTTTAACTTGCTATCTTGAATGGAGGCCTCATATTTCGTTACAAATTGGCTCAGTATTTGTCAGAGAGAAGGCCGCTCAGAAACCCACAGACGTGAACCTCGCTTAACTCCGGAGTCAGCACACGTGAGCCCGAATACTTGACAACAACAGGCAACAATAGAACACGTGGACTGTACCTGAGTACTTGAAAAGTACGATGTACTCGAATATATACTGCGATTACAACCCTCAAATCTTCGACCATCCTCTGAGGATAGAAAAACTATATCAATGAAGCAATTCCTCCTGGCATGAGAAGCTCGTTCATTCCGTTGACTCAGGGGCATAGATGTAACCAAGAAAGATATCTAGGTACTCTGTACGATGCCTGGACATTATCGCCACAATGCCCAGCTTATTCAAGCCATCTCAGCCACCGCCACTTGTTATCATCACATGCATATGCTGAAAGGGCTCCAGTCTATCGAGATAGCCTCGTCGAGGTTTTTCGCTGGGCTTCTAAAAGGAAAATCCATTCCTGGTCCCAGCTTACGCCGCCGTCTTCACACGGACGAGGGTCGAGTACTGATCCAGCCCTTTGCCATGGTTGAACGTGATCTCGTGTCTGACATGCCAAACCCAGAATGGACTCGTTTTTCTCTAGGATGCGTCACGAGCCATGACTCCTTTCATCGTCTCGAGCCAGACATGACTCTGCGCCACCACTGGACGTCTCCGTCAACCTTCTAGAGGGCTGTAATGTACTGTGAAGGTAATACGCAGACGCCCGGGGTGATATAATGCCGGTGAAGTTATCCACAGCAGATTAAAAGTTTAAGCATAATGAAGGCCTCGTCGCGCCAAGTCAGGCGCGGTGTCGAATAATGCAAAACCTTGGTATGCCATCGAGGCCGAGCATTGTCACTCTGGAAAAGAACACAGACATGTGTCAATCAAGCCTTGTTGATGGAAAAGCAGAGAAGATCACTAAAGGACTATCAGACATCAAAAAAATCAAAATGACTAGAAAGAAATCAAAGCCATTTTCCACGGAGGAAGTGGACATGCACATCATCAATGTCCCCCCCTTGGCCACGAGTTCCCCCATCCTCCATACTGCTATCAGTTTGATCCAGGTCGATCACGACTGACAGCGTTCACTTAGGGCACCGCGACTGACACTTGCCAACCGCGACCCAACCCAACATGCCTCAAGCATCTAGGTGGATGGTGTGACCTCCCCTCCAGGATAAGTCGGGTCTGGGGTCACCGGGTGCCCAGGAACATAAGGCCCTGGGATCAGTGGCCCACCAGGAACATAAGGTCCTGGAACGAGCGGCCCACCGGGGACATAAGGTCCTGGAACAAGTGGCCCGCCGGGGACGGGCGTATCGGGTATCAGGCCTCCTCCACCCCAGCCATCGCCATTCTGTTCCTCAGCGACGTCCTTCTTCTCCAGCTCAGCTGCGTCGAGCTCATATCGCTTGCCAGAAGGCCCGATCGTAGTCTTCGGGGGCTCCCAGCAGATTATCACACCTTGCCAGATAGCGCAAGTCTTGCTATCCGTAGGGGTTGGGTCTGTGGTGGTTGGGCTCGGCGAGTCTCTCTCAGCCACAGCCTCGGGCTCACCACGCTTGGTTGAGGGGCCGATAGTTGTTGTTGGTGGAGCGAGGCAGATGAAGACACCGTTCCAGGTGATTGGTATGCAGTCGCCGTTCGTTGGAGTGCCCTTGATTTCCAGCACAGGAGTAGGGGTATCGGCAGTCCTCACTTCAAGCCATTCGTTGGTCGAGTCTCGGGCTTTGTTGGACGGGACGAGGGTGGTCGTGGGAGGAGCGATGATGCAGAAATGTGCCTGCTCCCAGACTTCAGGAATACAGCCGTGCGGGACTGACTGTGGGCTGGTATTGTCCCTTGACAGGACTGGAGCTGCCCATATTGGCGCTCCAAGTCCCGCAAGGACGTAGGCTAGGCGACGACCAAGCATGGTCAGCAATATCGCCAACTGACTGAATTGTCGCACGAATCTGCGCAGCTGGAGACGGCATCGTGGGATGATTGGGTTGAACTCGGTCCTTATATAGTCGGGAGTAGTTGCACCCCATTCCGAGGAGCCTCAGATTCATCGCTTCTTGGGAACAGGAGTCCTTCGGGTCTCGACCTTCCTTCAGCCGGCGCCAAATTGGTGCACACGATAGTTGCAAGTGGTGAACAAGGGAAAGCAATATAAATAAATGAATCTTGCAGTAGCAGCCATCGACCGAGCATATATCCGGACTAGGTTTATCCGTCACGGGCTCACTCGAACCAGGGCCGCACCCACTTGAGCAAGAACACGCAACTCAAGAGAGGCAGGTGATGATAATGGGCTGTATATTTTTCAAGGCACGAAGTCGAACGACACCTAGCCTTTGTCCGAACTCACGCGATGACACGCTGCGAGCATTCGCGCTTTTTTGGTGAAGTCGGATCGTGTTCACGATGGCGGCCATTGTGATAAGCACTTGCAGCATTCAGCTGGCCAGAACACCATAGAACTAGCCTGGAGTATTTGCCAAGCATATTAAATAAGGGACAAGGAGCCGATTTCTCCCAGCTCTAGTCCAGGCCTTCTGGCAAACGATCAATTATTGCTGTCCTGAACTCGTGAGGTTGCAGGGCGTTAGCGGACGGAGACTAGCTTGTCATCTCCAGATTTCGGGGACCTTAGCCTCAACTTTATCCGCACCTTAATGCCTAACTGGCCAATAGCACAGCTCCGTCCCGGGTACCTGGGCCTGAGTGGACTTCCGAGCTGCCAGAAAGAGGGTGGTACCTGCTGCAACCTTCGATAGAGTGTTCACAGAAGACACACCAAGACATGATCCAGACTGGTAGTCTTTTTGTTGCCAAGTGTCCATCTGCTTTCTTGTGCATGTTATCGAAATGGCGTGATGTTACGGACATTTTAGGACTGGACCCTGCGTGCATCCGTCAGGTATACATCCCTTCTCACTGCGGATATCACATCCTCTTCCCCACGGGTGGGATCTGCCCAGATCTGCAGCCGGCACATTGAGATACGCGACACAGGCAGTAAACCCTCACATCGCGCATATATATATATATATATATATATATATGCCGTTGACATACACTGGCACAAGTGAATAGCACGTCCGACGAAGCGACTCATTGGGACCGTGATTGTGCGGTGAGTTGCTGATGCAGTGTAGTAGACAACACTTCGGCTGAACGACAGGCCGGCAGGAAACGGATCTTCTCAACACTCGTTCCAGCAGTGTGTCCAACTGTGGCGATGATATGCCGCATGTGCCTTTGACCGAGTGGCAACAGGTTTGATGATTTGTAGTTCTGGCCGCATATGTCGAAATTAGCCAGAATGCGGGCAATTGGCCATCGAACGACGTTTGTTAAGTGCTGACCTGGCACGGGATTTCTTATCAGTAGAGGGGAAGAAGCCAACTGGCTCAGGTCTTCTGCTCAACAGGGAAGTAGACTTCACGTGGAATTAGCATATATGCACATATCTACAGTGCAGGCTCGATGCGTCCAGGTCCAATCGTCCAATATAAGAATGCACTCACCATTGCCGGCCCCGTGATCGCGAGCGACCCATGCATGCTGAGGTCAGGTGTCTATCAGGAACGTCCCTTTATACTGCGAATGACAACCTTGGAGCCGTCCGAATGCCATCCCACGCCATCTCTTTCGACGAGCTCCAGAAATGTTGCCCCCGTGGCCTTTTCGAGGTAAGGGACGTCAACCGACAGGTATGCCCGCCCGAAGCATTTGAGCGTATGCCGTCTCAGGCCGTCTTCGCTGAACTCGAGGAATTTGGCCTGGTGACCGTCGACGGTCCTCTTGATCCTACCAAAGGCAATGAAGTCGTCGCGAGCTAGCGCCTGTAGGATGGCATCAACCTTGGCGTCGCGCAGTTTGAAGCGGTTGCGCAGGGCAAAGGCTTCGGCCAAGTCGCCTCGCCGGCACGCAGCGTCGAGCACGAGGTACCCAGTAACCTCGCGGAGCTCGAAGCTGGTGAGGGGATGCTTTGGGTGGATGGTGCGCAAGAGATATAGAATTGCAGGATGATAGCTCTCGGAATGCTTGACCAGGATGGCGGTGCGAACATTAAACAAGTAGGCCTGTGTTGCGAAATCGTCAATGCGCTTGGATGCAACGATTCCCTCACGCAGCTTCCGCAAGGCCATCAACACGGCGGACAGGTCATTGGTGCCGGTCTGCGAGAGTGTTGGAGCAGGGAAAGGGGGCGCCACAGATGCCGTGATTGCCGTAGAGGCCGTAGAGGCGGTCGCGCCGGAAGCTACTGAAGTGTCGGTACCGGACGATCCACCCCTTTCCTTGCCGATGGAAAGCGAGCCAAACTTCTGCAGGAGCGCATCACGGTCGGTGGCATCAGAGCAGAAGCTGAGATACCGCTCGACTATCTTTGTGTAGTAGCGCTCTTGGTTCTTGTGATCGAGCAATCTGGTCTGGGGTCAGCGACGGCACACGGCAGGACTAGACGTCAAGATGAGGTTGGGCACGTTACCTGGTCTCCCCCTTAGAGGGCAAGCCCATGCTCTCCAGGGGATCCAAATCAACCGGTTTGAGGCGTTGCCATGGTCCTGATGGGCCCCTCGCAGGCATGGTGGAAGGTCACCTAACTGGCAAATTGGTGTGACTCTGGATGCATACAAGCAGGCCAATTCGAGTTCGAGTAGTTGTTGGTGAGGAAGTTGGAGACGGGAAGGGTGGGGTGCTAAAAAGGACCCTGGAGTCACGGCGTCGTCAGCCGAGTTTGGCCAATCAACCCCTGTCTCCTCGCCCAATATGTTCAGGCACAACAAGCTGGCCGCGGAGGAAATGGTGGAGCACCTGCCCATTTACCATATCTCACTAAACAGTGTCCAAGCATCAACATAAGTGAACATATCGAGGTCTTCTAAGAACCCAGTCCCTTTTATCCTTACTTCAGATGGATGTTTTCAATACATTTCTAGGTCCAGGCAGGATGCACTACATTGAGTGATGCAACTGTACTCAGCAACATCGCCGGCTGGCCATATCATGTCATGTACAGGATCCACAGGCTCAAATTACCGAGGACATGAGGATACTTCACCTGCCGAACTTATGAATTGAGACTTGACGTTCAGATTGATCCTGGAAATACTTTTGTATGCTTCATGAGATGTCGAACCCTAATAATAAGGGCACTTACACGGATGATCTACAAGGGAACCCAGGCTCGCTCCAGTCCTTTGGAACTTCGATGATGGCGATGCGGGGAACATACCTCGGCACGTCGTTTTGATGGTAGGGATGTAGAATGGTAGACAACCTCATGGGGCTTTTCACGATGACTTCTTCACCTTGTTCTAGATTTTCGAGTAGAACAACATTTCGAGCACAAATACTTAAGGCTCTATTCGTCTTCTCAATCGTATATTTGTACCCCCCTCGCATTAAAATGGCCGCCTCTCGAATCTCCCAGATCGCGGCCCATCTCAACTTCCCCAAGGGGATGCTGGCCGGCCAGGTTGCCATCATAACAGGCAGCGGACAAGGCATTGGCGCCGAAGCAGCCCGCCTGTTTGCGAACGAGGGCGCCCTCGTCGTCGTCTCAGACATCGACGCCGAGAAGTCAGCATCGGTCGCCGAGAGCATCAACTCTGCCGGCGGGAGGGCACTCGCCGTGCCTGGTGACATGCTGGATCCCAAGTACATCCAGACACTTGTCGAGAAGGCCGCAGAGTTTGGCTCAGGCAAGATCCATATCATTGTGAACAATGCAGGTATGCGCAGTCCTCTCTTATTGCAATATGCCTCAGCGTTCGCCATTTATGCAGACCGTTTGGACTGATTGGTCACAGGATACACGTATGACGGCGTCATCCACAAGATGACTGACAAGCAGTGGGACACAATAATGGACCTGCACACCAAGGCTCCCTTCCAGCTTGTCCGCGCCGCGGCTCCCTATTTCCGCGTCAAGGACGGTGAGCCCCGGTGTGTGGTCAACATCTCGAGCACCTCAGGCATCCACGGCAACGCGGGGCAGGCCAACTACGCCGTGGCAAAGGCTGGCGTGACGGGCCTCACCAAGACGATCGCGAAGGAATGGGGCCCTGCATTTGGCGTGCGGGCTAATACGGTGGCGTTTGGGCATATTTTGACGCGCTTGACCCAGGCGAAAGAGGAGGGCGCCTTTGTGACCGGACCAAATGGTGAGAAGATCGCGCTGGGTATTCCCAAGGCTCAACAGGCCACCAAGGAGCAGCATCTTGATATCCCGTTGAGGAGGCCCGGTACAGCATCTGAGGCAGCTTCCGCTGTTCTTGCTGTTTGCAGTCCATTATTTAGCTATGTGTCCGGGCAGACTATAATGGTAACCGGAGGGCGCAACATGTAGGCTGCAACGCGCCCTGACTTGCACGTCAATCAGCGCTGTATTATGGCAGCCAATACGACCTTTCTTGCGCATTTGAATCGCAGAATTGTTTTGATGATCCTGGTGAATATAATGCCCCAACTCCAGATGCAGAAATTCCAGCCTCCAAGACAACAATAGGCGTCTTCAGGAAATTCGTCCGACTTCTCGATCGAGTCCCAACCTTTCAGACTTTCGCCCACAACGACAGCACACCCTTCGCATACTCGACGATTTCCTCTCCCCTGGTACACGTTAACCAACTGTTGCGAGTCCTAGAGTGATACATTCTGGAACAATCCAAAACACAAAGAATGGGGAACTGTGTTGGGGAAGAATGGTACTGACCCAAGCTTGCTATCGCCATAAACCCTGTCCACAAAGGTAATGGGCACTTCGCCGATCGTCATGCCCATCGCCTTGGCCGTGACCGCCAGCGCCATCTGCATGCTGAACCCGCGCACGTCCGTAGTCTCGAACAGCTTCTCCAGCGCCGCCCTCTTGTACAGGCGGAAGCTGCCCGTGAGGTCGCTCACGCCCGGGCGCAGCACCGTGTCGGCAAAGATGTTGGCCCCCTTGCTGGTGAGCTTCCGCTTCAGGTCCCAGCCGAAGACGCCGCCGCCGCTGGCGTAGCGCGTGCCCGTGACGATGTCGTAGTCGTGCGCCTTCTGCAGCGCGATCATCTGCGGGATGAACTTGGGGTGGTGGCTGAAGTCGGCGTCCATGATGATGATGAAGTTGCCCTTGGCGAACTGCAGGCCGTGCACGTACGCCGTGCCGAGGCCGAGCTTGCCCGTCCGGGGCTTGAGTTGGACATGTGGGGAGTAGGCCTTGACGAGCTGGTTGGCGACGTCTTGGGTGCCGTCGGGGGAGCCGTCGTCGACGATGATTAGTTCCCAGTCGAGGTTGCTGGAGGGGTGCGATGTCAGCTGTTGTTTGTTTGCAACTCGAAAATCCCGTCAAGCTCGGCTTTCAAGGGGGCTAGCAACTCACTTCTCCGAGAACGTTCGCTGCAGCAGCCAGGTGATGATGGGGAGGTTCTGTCGCTCGTTGAAGGTGGGCAGGATCACCGAGTAGACATCCTTGGGCGTGCCCTTCGCCATGGTGAGGTAATTAGAAGGAGATATTGGAAAGATGGGTAGAATTAGGGAGTGTCAGAATCAGGAACAAATCAGTCAATACGCTCTCTCAATGGGCAAAAGAAAGGAGCGTCGTGAGGTTGCAAGGGTGAGGACGGAATGCGACAGCTGAGGTCGTGGCCTTTCTGGGAAGCTCGCCCAGGTGGTCGTCTTAGCGCCTGCGTAAAGGACCCCCCTGGCAAGCTGCATCTGAAATTGAATGACTAAGCAGGTGCGCTCGCCTTCCACCCTCTTGGATCGAATTCGGGTGGTTTTTTGAAAACAAAATACGAGACTCACCGACCTGTAACATCCAAAATTTATCAATGGCTTCACCCCAGCTATCAGGAACCTGAGGATTTGTTAGGTTCTGAATGATGAAACGGAGGCTGAAGGGAAAACCTATGCGCAGAACACCCGAATCGTCCCGAGCCTCTGCGTATTATCAAACGGTGGAGTATTCCGTGGGAGGTTACCTAAATAGAAGTCATCCCATGGGGGTCCGTCCGCTATCTCGTGGCCGAAGATCCTACACCAGTCTTTATTTGGAAATTTCTCATGATATTTCGGGTCCATAGCTGTAGGTAAGGCAGTCGGAGAGAAACGTTGGGCACAAAACAGCAGGTGGCTCTCATTATCCTGTACCTGGCCAAATCATAGGTATCTCACATGAGATTCGGTTCGTATGTCATTTACTTGAATTTATAGTATATTGTCATTGCAACCTGTCTATCAATCGACTTGGAAGAAAGACTCCAAGCCCAAACATTCGAGCATGAGCTCTTGAGTATCTCACCATCTCCACAACAAAACGGGTATAAATTACTTTCGGCACAAGCCCTCCCCCTGCGTTTTGGTCGCAACCCAGAAAACGCAGATAAAAATGGAAACATCAAAAACCCATCAAAGTAAAACAGATATGATATACGCAAACGGACGCCAAATGCAACACCAAGCGCGTGAGATGCACACGCGTGCCATGCACACCCTCAAACATTCGTCGAGATCTTCTCCCCAGACCCGCTCCGGCCGTTGGGAGAGGTGTCAGCCTTCTCCATGGTCTTCGTCCGGGACGCCTCCCCCGTGTTGTGCCTCTTGCCGAAGCTCGCCCAGCCCTTGAGACTGGAGAAGCTGAGCGCGGTGCTGAGCCTCCTTCCCTCGACGCTGCCCTGGGAGAAGGCGCCGTGCACGACGGCGTGGTCGTCCAGGAGGTGGAACGCCCGCTTGATCGCCTTCCACGTCTCCATGCCCGCGATGAACACCGCCGTGAAGCCGACCACGAGGCCCCACTCCCACGTGATGGCCGTGTGCTTGAAGAAGTCGGTGCTGACCACGGGGATGTAGACGGTCAGGAAGACCGACACCATGCCGATCGATACGGCCCAGAACAGGAACCGGTTGGCGTAGACGTCCTTGAAGAACTGGAAGGGCCCGTGGCGCTCCGGGTTCAGCGCGAACATGGACCTCCGCAGGTGCTTGAACTCCCACGCGGACAGCAGGATCAGCCACGTCAGCTCCGCGAAGACGGCGGCCCGGGCCCGGAAGACGGGGAGGCACGCGTCGGAGAAGGTCCTGTTGCAGTCCGACCCCAGGTTGCCGCCGTTGGCCCCGTAGATGACGATCACGAACGTCGCGAGGGTGCAGACGCCCATGAGGAGCCCGTACACGGCCATGTCCACCATGATCTGCCTCGTGAAGATGCCCTTGGCGTGGGGCGGCTTCCTCATCACGTCGGCCGCGGCTCTCTCACGGCCCAGGCCGAACGCGGGGAAGGACGAGGTTATCATGTTGATCCAGATGATCTCGAGCGGCGAAATGGGAAAAACGGAGAACCCGCTCGCATCCTGGAACGCTAGACCGCAGATGAGAAGGATGACCTCGCCAACGTTGGAGGTGAGCAGGTGGAGGATGAATTTCTGGATGTTGTCGAACATTCGTCTTCCCTCGCGGATAGCCGCGACGATCGAGTTGAACTTGTCATCCGTCAGAACGATCTTGGCCGCAGACTTGGCGACATCAGAGCCGCTACCCATCGCGATACCGACGTCTGCGTTGGCAAGAGATGGCGCGTCATTGACACCATCACCAGTCATGGCCATGAACGCCTTGCGTCTCCGCAGGGCCTCAATCATACGTGTCTTAGTGTCCGGGGCGCAACGAGCAATGACAAGCGGCAGCTCCTCCAATGCGTCGATCTCCGCGTCGGTCAATTTGTCAAAATCAGTTGCCTTGAGAACAATCGAATCCGCAGTACCCGCGGGCAGGATGGACAAGTTGCGTGGGATGATGCCGACTTCTTTTGCGATGGCCCTGGCGGTGGAGGGGTGGTCACCAGTAAGCATGTGCACCTTGATACCTGCGCTGGCGCATTCTCCAATAGCAGGCGTGGTCTCTCGCCGAGGCGGATCGTAAATACCGGCAAGACCGAGCAGGGTCAAGTTGTTCTCGACCTGGCCTCGTAGTGCTTCATCATTCTCAGTCTCAGCTGGACTGGAGACCGAGGCAAAACGACCATCCCACGCCTTGGTAGCAACGGCTAGAACGCGCAGGCCTTGCGAAGCAAGGTTGTCCATTTGGGTCAGCACTTTTTCCTTGATCTCATCTGTCAGGGGCTCCTGGATGTCACCAGTGCCAATGGTTGAGCAAAGATCAAGGACCCGCTCGACGGCACCTTTGGTGTATATGACACTGCCTGTGGATGGCACCTTGAAGGGATTGCCTTCGGGTGCGTTGTACACCACTGACATTCGCTTGATGCTGCTGTCGAAGGGAAATTCAGCAATTTGCTTCCAGCCTTTGGCTTCGAGCTCCTTCTTTCGGATTTCAAAGCGATGGGAGAAGACCTGCAGGGCGATTTCAGTCGGCTCCCCAGTTGTCTGCCACTTGGATTCCTGGTCGTCATATCGCACTGTCGCGAGGTTGCAAAGCGAGGACGCGACTAGAAAGGCGTGCAGATCTGGGCCGGCTTCAGCCTCCTTTTCTTCCGACTCGTCTTTCTTGTTTTGTTCAAGCTTTTCCTGTGGCACATCGAACTTGAGTGCCGGAGCGCTTCGCTCCTGATCAAAGTCACGCTCCTTTTTCGGCTCTTCAGGTGCATCGATGGGCACGCTGCGATAAGTAACCCTCCCAATAGTTGGGTCGCTGGGGTCCTCAGAATCATGGACAGTATAGACGTTGGAGAAAGGCAGCCAGGCTTTCCGGACTATCATGGCGCCTTGAGTTAGAGTTCCGGTCTTGTCGGAGCAAATGTTGGTAACACCTCCTAGTGCTTCCAAGGCAGATAGATCTCTGTATCCCGCAAGTTAGTGAAGTCTATTGGACGTTGACGAGTGGCGCAAAACATACCGGACGACAACATTAGCCTTGCGCATGACAGTCGTCGCAACAACCATTGTGATGGTCAATACAGCAACCAGACTCTCCGGGATAATGGCAATTCCAGTAGAAATGGCATAAATAATGACCTCGTTGGTCATTCGGAAGCGGTTGACTCCGAACACGATGACTGCCAAAAGCAGCGCGCAGAAGAACAGCACATAGGCCAGCTTGCTCAGTCGAATCTGGAGCGGGGTACCCTCGGTCAGGCCCAAGAATTTGCCAAAGAAATCGTAAGTCCGCTTGAATCCTCCCTTAAGAGGAGCCGCCTTGCCGTATTTCTTCCAGTTCATGGATCTTCCCGGCTTCCTTGTCGTTTTAGTTGTCGAGGCAGCAATCTTGCCTACCTCAGTCTGCATTCCTGTCGCGATCACAATACCCCGACCACGGCCCTTTCGGACAACAGTGGTGGCGTACGCAATGTTCACACGATCACCGATGCCAACCTCACCCTCGTCGGAGGCCAACTTCTCGGTGCCAGGGACCATGATATCATTCTCGATCGACTTCTCCACAGGTAGAGCTTCACCTGTCAAGCTCTGTTCATCGCAAGAGAGGTTCATGGTTTCGAACATTCTCAGATCGGCAGGTACAGTGTCACCCATTTTCAGAATGACAATGTCACCAGGAACTACCTCAGGACTGGAAACAGTTAGCATTGATTAATGACAAGTCTGGATGAAAGGGAGGTTATTTTTCATCTTTATGTTGAAATGCTGGGACGGGGGCGGCCAGTCCGGACCGTAGCAAACATGTGAAACATACTTGGCGATAACTTGAACTTTTCCATCACGAATAACGCTTGCCGAAGGAGAAGACAGAGCTCTAAGAGCATCCATCTTCTTCTCAGCCTTGTATTCTTGTAGGAAGCCGATTGAGACATTGAGTACGATGACCACAGCAAGAACTCCACCTTCAATCCAGTCCTGAATCGCAAGACTAACAATCGTTGCAAAGAAGAGGACCTAGATGTATATATATACGAGTGGTAAGCCGGTGACCTGGATGACGGTACTTTATAGTGCTACTGGGGATGGGGACTTACCAAGATCATAGCATTGAACAGTTGCTTGATGAAAATCGTGTACCAGGGGATTGCTCCCCCGATATCAAGCTCATTGCGAGGGTATTCCTGCTGCAGTTGCGCAACTTGCGCCGAGTTCAACCCTTTGTCGACATCTGTCTTGAGGGCGGCTGCCACGTCATTTGGAGCGAGGAGGAACGGGTGTCGGTCGAATTGGCCGGCCATAATGTGTTTTACTTGATGACCATGGATGTTGAGATGCCCAGTATGGATGAAATTCCGATCATAAGCGAGTGGACTCTTGGTTAATTTGTTAACCAGAGGATGTTTCGAAACTGTGAAAGACGGCAATTGTTTTTTCACAATGTTGACTGGTCAAGTCCTTTGTCAAGCAAAAACCATTTTGGCATGTGATCCAGGGGGGAACGTAGCTACTTAAGTACTTGTCAACACTCGTTGAAAGCTTCGATGAGTCTAGAAGGAGACGTAATGGCCAGGGCAGACCAGGCCATGAACCGACACTGACGGCGAGGGCTTAGCCATGGCGCCGAGCAAAGCCAAGAGCAGAACCTACGACCTCGACGAACCACGAGGCAGCATATGAGGAACCACCAGGTATCTAGCTTCGCGACGAGGCTCGCGTGAGTATGTGGGTTCCCCAACAACCCGTTATCAAGAGTGTTGGAGTCCTTTATTGGGCCCAATGGCATCATACCAAGCCTCCTGGCAGTCCATACATCTGGGCGGTGCTGGGCGGCACCGGGGCGGGAGTCTGGGCGGAAGTCTTGGCTGCTCCTGTTTTCCGAGGACAGACGCCGATGGAAGCCATTCTGGGCGCAGGAATTGCATCGAGGATCCTCGCCGCTGGAGCAAAGATGCCGTTTGCGTTGCCCCGATCGAACCAGAGGCGCAGAGCGGTCGCAGGCGGAGGCCGAGCCAAGATGTGACTAGTCTCTTGTCATAGTCGCTCAACGCCGAGAGCGGGCGACAAAACCTGGGGGCGGCCAATTGACGGGGCCCTGGTGACTTAGATAATCAGCCCAGATAAAGCCTGCCCGTGACCGTGTTAGCCGGTGCCGAGACATGGTGGGCGAACGAGGCTGGGAAGGGAGGAGGAGAATGCTCGGGCTCGTTGTAGCAAAGATTTGCCTCCCAAGCATTTGGGGACCATAGATCAAGACTCCGGAAGTGCTTGGTCGTGGGAGATGGACCCTGCTCGGCGTCTTGGTCAAGCTTTGGGGGGCCGGGCCTACGGGTGGACTGGGCATGGCATCGAGGCTATTCGCATGGAAATACATATGTCGGTATTGGTGGTTGCTGCGTGTGCGATGGTCGGCGGGCAGGCAGGCATGGATGGCTTTATCCAAGCAGACGACAAGTCGATCGCCTTGTCACCGCACAACTTCGTTATGGAGTGGCACGTGCCGGACAGCCGAGCACGACATCAGGTCAACTGACTGACGATGCCTGCTGCTGTGAGGAAAGCTCCCAGGTCCAAATTTTTCTTCTTTGGTCTGATTTCTGGTCCAGCCTCTGATCCAGTTGTTGGTCTTGCGTCACCATACTGCATCATGTTGTCGTCGTAATATGCAGGTCAGCCGCTCACCTCGAAGGAGACGGCCCTTTTTTTTCCCTCCCTGCACAATATCAAGCCAAGGCAAGTCACCCCACATCGAGCATCATTGGCCAATGCCTCTTCACGAAGTCCGAAAACCCCGGCACAAATCGGCACAGACAGACTGCCGCGTGCGCACAGCTGCCCCAAGGCCCAAGGCTAGGTAGGCTCGAGGTAGGGTTGTATGTAGGAGCCGTGTCTGATGGCCCCCATCACTGACTCCTCAGCTCCTGAAACGGCGACAAGACATGCACTTGGCCAGAATCATGTCACTACCCCTGGAATCTGGATCCAGGACCCGTGCTGGGGCAGCGTGCCTTGATTCAGACTGTGTAACGCGGGGTGAGGTGGAGGCGTCGTACAGTGCAGATGTGAGGAGGCAGTCACGGTTGACGACGGATGAGGATAAAGCCTTGTCCTGCCAAACCTTGGGGAGACAAGGCCTGTGTGTAATAGCAGACTTTCTAGATTCCTGGAGGGCAGGGGTTAAGGTTCACCATGGCCCTGTCCCGCACCCACCCTTACGTTTTGGTCCCATCCTCCGTGCCTCCGTCCTGATGGCCCGCGGGGTGAGGAGTATGGCGAGACGGGATGCAAGCTCCTGATTCGTTCAGCCACCCGGATGCGGTACTGTGTACTGGGCACCACCACCAGCAGCATACTGTGTGGACAGGTGCTACCGAGTACGTGCACTAGAGACTGTCTAACGACTTCCTTCGTTCGAACTGAGGGCAGCTGTTGGAGTGCCAGAGTGCGTGCAGATGCCGCCTGTCATGCCATGCCCACCATACCCATGCCAGCAAGCTCCTGGACGATGATTAGGTGAGCAAGCAAGCTGCGGCCTTCGAGCCTTCAACCTCGCTCTTTCCCAACCTCTCCCCCAAAACGACGCACAGCACTCCTCACAACAACCTCGCACCGCCATCCAGCCCCCATTGACAGCTTCATCAACCTCATCAACTACCATCTCGCCCCATCTGCCCCATTGATACCGTGCATTACTCGCAGCGCATCGATTGCGACCCAGGACACGCCTCCCGCCCTCTCATCCACCCGTTCCATCATTACGTCATATCGCAATGGCCGACAGCTCAGCTCCCGTTAGCAGCGCAGGTGCGTGTAGCCCACCCCAGCCTTGTTGCGAAGCATTCGTCCAATTGCCCGTCAATTGCGCTCCCCCTGCGTCCTCCCCGGCCCAGCACAGCTCTGGCGAGCATTGAATCACCCTGATCCCGCTTTTTCCGGTCTGCTTTTCACCATTTGCGCAAATCCCCTCCCAGCTTCCGTGTCGCGCAACCGCTAACATCTCTGCTACACGCGCGCAGCTCAGCCAAATGCCGTCCCAGGCGCCGCGCCCGCTGTCGACAATGCGCTGCCCAAGAATCCGCTCGCCGAGGCCCCAGCTGACAAGCCGGCCGAGGCCACCTCTACCTCTGCAGGAGGCGCAGAGCCTCTCCCCTTAGCTCCTGAGACCACCAAGCAGGCAGATGCTCCTGCCACCGACGCCAGTGGCTCGGCCGATGCCCCTGCGACCAACGGCAACGGTGTCAATGGCGCCACAACCGCGGCCAAGGTCGAGCCCGTGGTCCCAGAGGAGAAAAAAGCCGACACCGCAGCTCCCGCCCCTGCTGTGGAGAACCCAGCCTCTTCTGCGGCAGCGCCAGTAGCAAGCGCTTCTGAATCGACTGCTCCCGTCCAAGCGCCCGTTATGACTGGTGCACTTGGTGCCTCTGAGCCAAAGCCGGCTGAGTCAACCAACGAGGACGGTGTCAAGGACGCTACTGCAGCTACCAAGCCCACCGAGCTGAATGGGGCCAACGACAAGGATGTTGAGATGAAGGACAGTGCCCCGGAAGCTCCAGTCCCTGCGACTTCCGCAACTTCGTCAGCGGCGCCAGCTGTCCCAGAGAAGACAGAGCCAGTTCCCGCAGCCGCGACTGAGGCTGATGCCAACACTGAAGCCAGTAACACTACCGCAGAGACCGGCGAGAAGCGCAAGGCCGAGGCGGCTGGCACCAATGGGGCCACCGCGGCCGAGGAACCCGCCGAGAAGAAGCAGAAGCAGGGTGTGGTTGGCAAGGTTGTTGAGAAGGCCAAGGAGGTTGTCGAGGAGGTCAAGGAGAAGGCTGAAGGCGGTTCAAAGGACAATGGCCCCACTCGGAAGGGTAGCAAGAAGGGCAAGAAGGAAGCTGCGCCTGCGCCTGTGGGCCGTACGGCGCGCAAAACGAGGAGTCAGGGCACTGCTGACTGAATGGCGCGCAACATGCGACCGAAGTTTAAATGATTGAGTAGCGGCCTGCATACCAGCGGCGGCCGAGTTGCGCTATGGTCCATCTAGTGGCCATTATGGCAGGGAGCACCAGCAGGTGAGGTTTCTTCATTCCTTTTAGGATCGGGGTTGGAAGGTTCTGCGGGCCCGACAACGGAAACGGGCGGAAAATGGGTGCCTTGGGCTATGGAGTTATGCTTTCCGTTGCCCTTTCGTTGATCTCTATGACGGTCTGAGTCCTGCTTCCGGTTTGCTTTGAGTACCGCTGGTGCGCTCATCATGATTGTATATACGCTGCTATGAGCGCAGAAAAGCAGAATCAACGTTGAATTGCTCTCACGATGTCCTCGGTCCTAAATGAGTTATGAACGCTTGACACCACTAGGAAGGCTTTGGCATTTGTTCTAGGCAGTATGAGAGTCATTTCGACAAGTAATTCTGTAAAGGGTGCAACCAAGAAAACAGTGGAAGGTCAAAATGAGACGAACTGATATATGTGACAGTGTGACAAGAGATCCGCCCCACCAAACATTTCATAATAAGCTAAGCTGCCTGGGTATATATAGTCTATAATTGATAATGACACAGCTGAATTAGGGTATAATTTCTTCCGCACCCGTCATTATACCATTAATATTTCTTTGCGCTTCTCGTCCTTGCTCTCTGCATGTTCTGCCGGGTCAATTGGCACGTCTTTCTTCCACAAGGACCCAAAGACACCTCCCAGAACCAATGCGATGCCACAGTATAACTGTAGAATGGTTAATACATGGCTGCGGCACGCAAGTATCTGACCACCTACCTCGATGCTGATGGTATGAGGCGACAAGACTAGTGGGATTGTCAAGGCTGCCAGGAAACCCAAGCTCTGGGCATAGTTTTTTGCAATGGTGCTGGCTATGCGAACTGCCCACGACACCAGAAACCCACCAGCGACTTGCAACAATACCAATACCCAGACCAAGATGGTATAACCACGGAAGCTGTCTTTCAACCACAAATCGGACTGCCACATTAGCCCGCCGAGCGAACAAAGGCAAGTATACCCTGCCAGCTGCGCATTGCGAACCATGAAGCTACTCTCCGAGGTCTTCAGCACAGCCTCCATGTACACGCCAGCAAAGGCACTGCAGAACCCCGCGACCAGCATGGCGATAATCCCAAATATCACATCCTTGCCCGCGTCATCGTCGCGCGGCGCCCCGAACGAACGCGTCGCCGAGCCAACCTGCACCAGCACCATGCCCGCCGTCAAGACGACCAGGCACAGCCACTGGTGCGGCTGCAGGGTCTGCTTGAGGAACGCCCTGCTGAACACGGGCGTCAGGATGAGCTTGACCTGTGAGAGCATCAGGTACGACAGGATGTCGAGGTTGTAGGCGCCGAGGCTCTGGCTCGTGGCCGACAGCGTGTACAGGAAGGCCGGCACGGCGGAGCTGTCGTGGCCGGCCAGGATGTGGCTCAGGAAGCTGGGGGCATGTGCGGCGGTGCTCTCGGTGTTGTTGAAGAAGCCGTGGGCGGCGATGGCGACGGAGATGAGCATCTTGAGAGCCTCGGACAGGACGATGGCGCTCAGAGGCTCATATTGTACGGAGTCGTCTACTTGGCGTGTCTGCAGCTTGTGCTGCAGCTGATGTGTTGACGAGTCTCGGTCAGTGGGATAATTACCTATGCGAAGACCATCACGTCTGCATGAGTGTGTTCACTTACAAGTATGTTGGCAGCATTCTGGCAGGCGAGCTACAAGTCGAAGTATTAGGTCCAGCTGTCCTTCATTTGAGCTAGAGCATGGAATTTACCAATGCAAGAACGATCGCAGCCGTCGTTTGTGTGCTCCGCCATTGTACGCATCCACTCAAGTAACGGCTTTCCGCCATGGAGTGATATTTCGACTGGCTTTAGGCTGGGAAATATATCATCTACCCAAAATACCGACCGAGAATAATGCAAGATGTTCGAATGCAGCCATTCATATTTAAAAGGTCATACATCTTGAACCCTTTGTAGGGGAAGCCTGCTAGGTAGCTGAAACCCGGGAGCCCGGTTCACGGGAGTGGATATTGAGGCCCGGACAGTTTCCATTGCCTCTGACAGGTGTATCAGGCGCTTGGCCCCACATGCCTAAATATTTGACAGCTGGATACGAGGTTACCTGCGCCAACGGACCCCCTGCTCGATCAACGGCCGAGAGTTGAAAACGGAGACACTTCAGCCTCGATTCGGGTCTACCGCTACACGTATAGAAAGAGCTTAGTTACATGCCTACAAGTGTATGTAGCTTAGCGCCGGGCAATGTCCCGCTGCCAAGTCAGATACGGGCCACAAGTGTGTTTTTCGTACCACTCTGATTACTAGAATAGCAACACCTTTCCCAAATTCAGCTTCTCCGGGGGCCTTGCTAAATTGACAAAAGGAAGTCCTCGTGCAGATAGCAACTTCCCCGGGAATCCTACGTCGAACATTCCTCCTCTCCCTTTAGCTTCATGACTAGCCTCTTTGCCCACTTTCAATATTGTTCTCAGCAGCGAATCTTCATGGATGTGACCAAGCGCTGATACGAGCCTTTTCAATGTGTTTCGGGACCGATTGAGGTTGAGTGAAGCTTTCGTCAAAGCTGCCAGAAAAGTCTTTCCTAACGTCGATCATGCTCTTCCCACTGAAACGCACGATAGCGCTGACCTGTGTGGTCTTCGTATTTGTGCTTCTGACAGGATACCAGTCGCTAAAGCACAACTACATCCAGAGTCCCTTTCAGCATGTCCTGACGAATGGATCGGTTCCGTCTTTCATGGCGAAATGGGACCCATTCTGGACCACTGAGCAGCTTGAAACGCGGTTTGCCTACGTGCAATATGCCACGGATATTGATTATCTATGCAACGCGGTGAGTCCTCATCAGTGATGTTCATCAACCAGCGTTTTGTCTCCTCGGACCGCGAAGTGGGCTGACACAAGACATCAGGTGATCAATTTCTACCGCCTCCAAAGATTCGGCAGCGAACACGAGCAGGTCCTGATATTCCCGAACGAGTGGACGGAAGGGAACTCGAAGGAAGCAAAAGCCATCAAGAACATCCAAGCCGCGCTCCCCAAGCTCAACCTCCGGCCCTTCGGGCTCCTCACCACGCACAAGGGCGACATCACCTGGGCCAAGAGCCTGACCAAGTTCCACGCCTTCAACCTAACCGACTACACGCGCGTGCTCGCGTTCGACTCGGACTCGCAGGTCCTCAACAACATGGACCACTACTTCCTCGCGCCCATGGCGGCCCTCGCGGTGCCGCGCGCGTACTGGCTCAACGACAAGGACGCCGCCATCGCAGAGCAGGTCCTGGGCTCGCACGTGATGCTGCTCGAGCCGAACGAGGGACGGTACAACAGGATCGTGGACGAGGCGCTCAGCTCGGGCGACTTCGACATGGAGGTCATCAACCACCTGTTCAAGGACTCGGTCATGATCCTGCCGCACCGGCGGCTGGCCCTCCTGACGGGGGAGTTCCGGGGAAAGGACCACAGGAGCTACCTCGCGCCGGACGAGGATGATGATTGGAACGCCATGGCTGAGGTCTCGAGGGCGTACCTGGTGCATTTTAGCGACTGGCCGCTGCCGAAGCCTTGGAGGCATCACTCTGATTCTGAGTGGGAGAAGGTCCGGCCCGAGTGTGACGAGAATGAGGAGGAGAAGAAGGACCGGCCGAAATGTGCTGACCGAGTGATGTGGGAGGGGTTCTATAAGGACTACGACCATGACAAGGCCAAGTACTGCACGCCTTTGATGTGAATAGGAACTGAAGTTGATCGAGGAAGCAATGTAATATACCCATGGGAGCGTATTGTTTCATACAAGGTAATTCTAGCACCCCTTTGGACCATCTTGAGATGTAGCACATACGCATTGCTGGATCCGCATGCCTTAAACTCCCACGACCATTTATCAGCCGAATTTCATATTCTTTGACCCTCCTTCTCAGAGGTCGTTGTTGAATGGAGGTGTACCTAGTGAATGCTGTTCACATCTCTGCACAGTGCGGATGAATAAGAAAGCTTTGAGGTCCTCATGGCAGATGGACATACCATTGTGTGATGCTCAGCATATTCAGACTGCCTTGGCTCCACGAGGGCTCTATTACTCACCAGTTGATCCGCTGCTTTTATGCCGCACGATTTCTGCTCATCGCCTCAGTGTCCATCATATTAAGGTGATGTCTGATAGTAGACATAGGTATATGCCCAGGTGTCTTTCATTCACCGCTTGCAGTTCATCACCCATGCGCGAAGTATCAGTGCGGTATGGTCTAGAAAGGCATTGACTGCATCGTTGACAGACCCTCATCCTCGAGTCTCACGTCGCCTGAGATGCCTAAACAAGAGCTCCTCCTTTCCTCCATGACAATCTCGTGGCAACATAACACAATCTCCTGACTTATGCTGGCCACGTCTCTCGTCCATACGTCGGTCTTCAAAGCTGAATATGCTCTGACAAGCTAGCCAGTAGAAAGTCATCTTCTCGCCAACTAGTCTTCGACCATGTGTGCAATTTGCTCAACCAGGCGAGAGTCCTCAAGGCTGACCCCAAATCGAGTAGACAAATCAGCCTTTGGGCGCCGTCCCCATGGCTCAACGACGCGGCTTGCCATTGACGTCGCAAGTCGGCTCTCCGGCATTGCCCTCACTCTGAGCATCGGCCTCAGAGTTCGGCGGAGCAACCAGGACGCTGCTGCCTTGGTCTTGAAGTCGGGGGTCCTCGTTGCCGTCCTGAGGAGTGGATGAAGATCGCGGCTGGCCCTGCTCGGATGGCACCGCAGTGGCGGTCGTCGCAACCGGCACGCGAATCCGGACGTAGCTCGCAGGGACCCATCCTCCCGAGCCGCCTATGCCAAGCATGGCACCACGGCGGACCCATTTGTAGACGAACTCTTGCGCGGACAGAGGCGGAGCCGATGAAGTGGTCTCGTGTTGGACTGGGGCGGCAGAGGGTGTCACGGACTCGGTGTTGCTCTGGGGAGGCTGTGAGGCTGGGGTCGTGGTGCCGGACAGGGCGTTTGGGTATTGTTGGTTCTCCTTGTCCGACTCAACCTGGTTGAGCCAATGGACAATCCGGGAGGTCGAGTTGTAGGCGTTTGAAGCCCGGGGTCTGACGTTGGAGGACAAGTCCTCGTGCTGCTTCTTGTTGTTGTCCATGATCGAAATAATGAATCTTGATCGTAGTGATCGGAAGGAGGGAAGATGAGTCTGACGTGGAAAGTATGGGAATTGTATCTTCCCAGTGGTTGAGACGAACAGGTCCCGAGGTGGAATTAGAAACCGAAGTTGACTCGTGGTAGCTCTGAGCCTGTCACGGAATTAGGACCTGGGTCTGGTCTAGTTTTGAGTAATCGGGAGAGAAAACGAGAATGTTCCTAGAGTGACTGTCGGTGAAGTGTTACAAGAAACCACCTCCGTGAATAGTGAATTGTCACCTCTACTACTGGCCGCACCGCCAGTCACAAAGTATCCTTACACCGGATAGAAGTGGATTCAGTTTGATACATAGGCTATGGCTGGTTGGTCTGGTATATCTGTTTATAGAGCATTTTGAGTGAATAATACTCCTTTGCAGTTGCCTGCATTCAAATGTTACTTCAATTGGATTATGCATGTCGCCCATGTCTTTTGCAATTCACATAGGCTTGAGATACATTCTCAGGTCAACCAGAGCATGAAGACATAGTCATAAGCAACGGATGAGATATCGGCTCTGTACCCGCTCAAGCAGCGCAATCTTTGCCGTTGTGATGGAGAGTCTTCCTCAGAAAGACTAAAATACCGAGGCAGAGCTTGCTTTTGAGTAGAGAAGCTGAGACTTGCGAATCTTGAGGCTTAAGCTGGTCCATAAATATAGAAATCTGGGTTGGGCAAACAGGAGCAGATGAGTCCCAGAAAAAGGGCACAGGTTTTTCATCCACTCCAGATGCATTGCTGTCCTAAGGAGGAACGAAGTGTATTGCTTCACTCGCCGTTTATGTTGGTAGATAACACACTCCCCATGTAAGAGCTCCTGATCACTGCAGACTTAGATGTAGGGCATCAACAAATGGTATAGGCATAAGCTGTCTTTTGAATTCATGAGCTGCAGGCCCTTCCGAAGTGGACAAAAGCTGAAGGCCATGGTTGTGCCGATCATATTTGGAAGTACCAAGTCACTATTGAGGAGGCTCTTCTGTCCACTGGGCTCTGCACCTAAGGTGGATGGTGCTCCATTCAGTGACAGAAGAGTTATGATTGATACCAAATAAGACAAAAGGAGCATTGCTTCATAAACTCTATTAGTAAAGATGAGTTACATCTGTTAATGCAGTGGTAGTCAACTCTACCTGGAATCAAAGCCCAGCAGTCGGTCAAGCCCATAGCCTGGTGAATGGCAACATTGAATGGCACTTCAACTCGTTGGCCCCTGCATGTCAATGGGGCCGATGCTGTGCGACTCAATGTGTGGTGCTTTTGCGAGAAATATAAGTGAAAAATAGCAGAAGACAATTGATTGTCAATCATCCTTCGATTATTAGACAATTTCTTGCACGCATATAGCTGGCAGTTCATGCTATGCAGTGCAGTAGGTAGGCTGGTCTTTACACATCATTCTTTGGTATCTGCCTCTCGACAATCATGTGCTGGTGATTAAGGCCACACAGTGAATGGGATGCTGGCATTGACAGCTTTTGCAGTGCACATCAGTCGGTATCTGTTAGCGTGGAAGGGAGGTCTTTTCCGCCGCAATGGACGGCAAAAGGCCAGACCGCTCAGGATACGCTAGACGGGCAAAATAATTTTTTTCTTCTCTCTTCAGTAGGGCTGAGGTCGTTAGCCCTTGGGACGGCTTGTCCAGTGGCGCCGTATTGATCCCGCAGGCCGCGTCGAGGCCGCGTTCTTGGCTCGCAACGGTGCTCTGCAAGCGGCCGATCTTGGTACTCGGTCCGACGGTAAGATGCCCAGGCGGTTTACGAGGGTTGACTGGGCTAGAATTTATGTGGCTTGAAACCGAAGTCTTATCTCACGAGATGGCCAGCCCGCGGCCAGCGATACTTGATGACCGTACTCAGCAGTTCTTTTGGCTGTCTGGGTGGCTGGCAGGATGGGAAAGGGGAGCAAGTGCTCTAACAGATCATTTACAGATCTTTGAACATCACTATTTCCCAGGCATGAAGGGTCTCGTCGGGGCCCCACTCATTCGCGGGAGAAGTGGACACAGCCACCTTCGCTCTGCGCAGCGGGACAGCGGGAATGCCGTGGTCATCATCGCTAGTAAACAGACAGAGATGGGGTAATAAGGTCGATAGTCAGACTGACGAGTGAGTCTTGTTAGCCGAAACTTGGACCCGTGCAGATGAAAAAGATGTCGTAGCGCAGTCGCAAGATCCGCGTACGGGTTGCGTGAGTGAGACGGGTGCGAGGTCGACCTCCTCATCCTTTGACCAAATACGAGATTTGACAACAAGTCAGTCGGCTTAAAATAGCAGCACCACGCTCACCTCCTGCCTCAGTTTTTGGCGTGTGTACACACACTACGCGACGCTACTGTGCCGCATGTACCCTGGTACCGTGGGCAGAACCCCAAAACCCAGCAATCTGGGAGCCCAGCCAGTGACAGCCAACCCCAACAAGGCCAGTGCCGTTATTAGCATTCTGTTTCTGTGTTCAGGGGATAGCTACCTAAGGTGCTAAGCACTTACAGTTATGCGAAGGGACAAGGTAGGTAAATTCGGTAGCACTCTCGGTCAGGGCTTCCAGGGCTCCCAGGGCCAAGCAGAATGACAGAAGGTGGCTGCCCCTGCTGGCGCGTGCCAGGGGACTGCTGGCTCTGAGGTCATCGGGCCCACAGTCAGAACCTAAGCAAGGCTTATCACCACTTGTTTTGTCGGATCTGTATGCACACTAAACCCACGCTGTCTGTCGATGGCGCGCGGCCCTGCATTGCGTTGCAGTCGCTGTCTAGCCCGTTAGCAGTCCAGCAGTCCAGCGGGATAGACTTTTCTCGACGGCAAAAGAAATCCTGCTTCTATTCGTCGGCACCTTCCTCCTGGGCCGCCTGGATTGCTGCTTTTGGGGCTGGCCCGGGCCCCTCCTCCACAATTTTCCATCTCCAGAATTCCAGATCGAGGCCCATCCCTTGCATCGCTGTCTGCTGCTTTGACGGCCGTCTGACTGCCACCACTAACCACTAACCACTATACTTACTACCTAGGGTCTTGGGCCGCCTCAAGAGTACCGGGGGCCCGGAATTCTCCCACCAACCGCCCTCGCTCTCAACAAGCCGGCTATTGTCGTCATTGTTTATTCTGCCCCTTCCCACCCCCCGTTACTACTGCAACTCCCTCCTCCCTCCCCCCATTCATTGAACCTCTCTCCCGTGTGGACTCGGCAACTTCTCTGGCCTTCTCAACCCGTGACCGTGCTTATCGACGACTCTGCGTCATCCACTCGTTTGATACTGATCAACCGACGGTCCAGATGGCACATTGACCACCCCGTCCTCGGAGCGAAGCGAAGCCACTCGACTCGACCAAATCTCACCACATCCTCCGAAAGGTCACACAAGCTGCACAGTCTAGGGGCGCGTCAATATTCGCCGAGTATTGTCTGGCTGAGCGACAGGGAGCCTCCTTAGTCCTGCCTCCGCCGTCCTAGCAACTGCGAGTCGAGAAAGAGGGGCACGCGGGATCAAAATTCGATATTGTCTGGATATCGACTCCCGACGATCCTCGTTCACCTGACCGCGGGACCCGACTGCTTCCCGACCGTAAATCTCACTTCGTCTCGACCCTCGTTTGCTCGCGATACAGCGTTTTGCGCTTCAACTCCTCGCTTGGTGGGACGGAATAGGTCGATTGCCCGTGCTGGGCGCGCAAATACTCGAGACGAAGCACATGATGGAGTACCTGTCGATGCCCACGCGCCTCATCGGCAGGCAAGATGATGATGATCCCGGCAAGAAGCTGCTCGACTTAATATCTGATCCTTTCTCCAGCGAGGCAAGTCGCTTACTCACTGTTGCATTCTCATGTATCACGAAACCTGTACACTGACCAGAAATCGTATATAGCTCGCCACTCAATCCGTTTGGGCCTCCTTGGCCTCGTCGCTGGGCGTCACCGCTGCCGTCGTCCTACTGTTTTCCTTCTTCCGTCCATACCACACCGTCGTGTACGCGCCCAAATTAAAACATGCCGACGAATCTCGGGCACCACCACCGCTGGGAAAAGGCCCATTCTCGTGGGTTCCGCCATTATGGTCTACCACGGAGAAGGACATGATTCGGATGGCCGGTTTGGACGCCGTGATTTTCTTGCGCTTCATCAACATGCTGCGCAATATGTTCGTCGTCATGGCTGTCATAGGCTGCGCGGTCCTGGTCCCCGTGAACTACACTCAGTCCATTCGATTCGACAGCGATACCTGGCTCATGCGCTTGACCCCTTCAAACGTATGGAACGAGGCACAGTGGGCCACCGTTCTTTGCGCCTGGCTCTTCAACATCGTCGTGCTTGGCTTGTTGTGGTGGAACTATAGAAAGGTTACGCAACTGCGCCGGGAATACTTCGAGAGCCCAGAGTATCAGCAGAGTTTGCACTCCAGGACACTCATGGTGTGTACAGCATCTGCGCGAGCACCCTCCCGAATCGAGTATCGGCCACTGACAGTATGATGCAGCTTTATGACATACCAAAAAAGCTCTCGTCGGACGAAGGAATTGCCCGGCTGATCGACATCGTCGCTCCAAATTCCTCATTCTCAAGAACAGCTATTGCGCGCGACGTCAAGATCCTGCCGAAGCTAGTGGAACAGCACGAGAAGTGTGTACGGAAATTGGAGAAGGTCCTGTCCAAGTATCTCAAAGACCCTCACAGCCTCCCGGCTGCCCGGCCGGTCTGTTCACCCTCAAAAAGTGACCCGTCTTACTCCACCTACCCCAAGGGACAAAAGGTCGACGCCATCGAGTACCTTACACAGAGGATCAAGACACTGGAGTACGAGATCAAGGAAGTGAGGACAAGCGTGGACAAGCGCAACACCAGACCCTTTGGATTCGCTTCGTATTCCGATATCAGTGAGGCACACTCGATCGCATACGCGGCCCGGAAGAAAAAGCCCCAAGGAGCCATTATCAAGCTCGCCCCGCGACCCAGCGATATCATCTGGGACAACATGTCCCTGACTGCCGCTACTCGTGCCAGAAAGAAGGTGTTCATCAGCCTGTGGATTGCTCTCTTGACCCTGCTGTGGATTGCGCCCAACGCTATGATAGCCATCTTCCTGGTCAACCTTAGCAACCTCGGGTCCGTCTGGCACGATTTCCAGATCTCACTAGAAGCTAGTCCTGTGTTCTGGTCTATCGTACAGGGTATTGCGTCACCAGCAATCACCTCCTTGGTGTACCTGTTGCTCCCCATCATTTTCCGCAGGCTATCAATGAGGGGTGGTGACCAAACCAAATCTGGTCGAGAACGCCATGTCATCGGCAAGCTATTCAGCTTCTTCATTTTCAACAACTTGATCGTCTTCTCCCTGTTCAGTGGTATGTGGACCTTTGTGACAAAAGTGCTGGAAGACGCCAGCAACGGCACCGACGCGTGGAAGGCGATCGTGGAGCAGGATTTCGGAGGCTCGGTCCTGGTTGCCCTCTGCAAAATCTCACCTTATTGGGTGACCTACCTCCTACAGCGGCAGCTTAGCACGGCCGTCGACCTGGCGCAGCTCTGGACTCTCATTCTCAGCTTCATCATGCGCAAGTTGGGATCCCCAACGCCTCGGGAGATGATCGAGCTCACAGCCCCACAATCGTTCGAATATGCCAGTTACTACAACTATTGCCTTTACTACTCCACCGTCGCTCTGGCCTACGGCGTCATCCAACCTTTGGTCTTGCCGTCCGTCGCTTTATTCTTCGTCATTGACTGCATCTTGAAGAAATATCTTCTCATGTACGTTTTCATCACCAAGAACGAGAGCGGCGGCATGTCATGGCGAGTCCTCTTTAACCGCGTCTTGTTTGCGCTTGTCCTCTCCAATCTTGTCGCATTCCTGGTTGCCTTCATGAGAAGCACTTACACCCAGGCCTACTCGGTGGTGCCGTTGCCCTTCATCGTCATCGGATTCAAGATCTACTGCGCCAAGGCCTTCGACAACAAGATCCACTACTACTCGACCCGATTCGTTCCTCGCGGTCCCGAGCCGGAAGTCGGCATCGCAAGCAAGGAGAACCTGAAGAATGATCGCCTGGCATCGAAGTTCGGCCACCCTGTTCTTTACAGGTCCCTCATTACACCCATGGTACATGCAAAGGCGCAGAACATTCTCGCGAGCGTGTATCAGGGTCGGCTCAGCGACGGACGGGAGGCCGGCTCGGCAGAGGGCACTAGTGTATCCGGGTATAGCGACACCTACGCCCTCGATCCCATGCGTGCAGGAAGGCCTGGCAAGGCAGCCGCAAGCGGTCTCTCGGGCTTTGAGATTGTACCGGAAGGGAAGCTTGACTTTGAGTACTACAAGAATCGCAGCGAATTCGCCGAAGACCACGGGCAGGGCGACCTTTTCGGCAACCCCAGGGATATGATGCGACCCGGCACGCCTTCAAGCATGTTCGGCGGGTCAGACACGGATTCCAGACCGGGGACGCCTACGGGTGGTATGATGTTCAGCGGAAGCAAAGGCGGCGGCTTTGCGCAAGCATCGGTCAGTGGTGTTGGAGGCGATGGCATGGGGCATGGAGGATATGCCAGTCCTTCGGCCCAGTACTCACCGAGGATGCCGCCCTTTGGCTCACCAGGCATGGATTACCCATCAAGAACACGATCGCCATACGGCCTCGTCGCAGGCAACGACTCCACGTCGAATCTGGTCCAATCAGCCGCGCCGATAGCATCACCACCGGTCGGTTACTACCCGAACGACGCTGGCTCTAGAAGCGCCAGCATCGACCACGGTACCACAAGTTTCGACCGGCCCAGGGCTGGAGGAATGCCGGCACCTGGCTCGTTGGGCGGTGGACCCCAGGGATACGGGAACCTGCCGCAGGCCGAGCCAGAGTACGAGGACCCGACGAATTATAATTATTTTAGAGGTGGAACCGGGAGGTCGCGATATTAATGGTGGCAACTTTAAGGAAGCATACGGTCAATAGAGAGAGGAGTCCGGGAGACCCCCGTGGGCGGGAAACTCAAATGAAGAAAGTCTGTTTCATGTTCACAGATACAATTGCATGGGCTTGGCGTAGGCTGGGTTGACGAATAATGATTTGGAAAGCCCAGGGAAGGCGGGCTCGGGACGGGGCTATAGAATAGAAGAGCTTCGAGGGGAGCTTCAGGACTTGTGCTGGCTGATATAGTCGGGTGCATATAACTGTCCAATGTGTTCGAATAGACACGCAGGCGAGGACTATTTTTTGTCTTTTGCGAAGATAATCTCGCCATGTCCAGGTGATGAAAGACCCATCTGTGGTGCTGTTCTACGTGGTCTGGGCGACCGACTGACCGAGCGACTGGTCCTCATGTCACGTTTCGAAGTGTTGCTAATGTCTGTTCTCAATCAAGGTCAAAGTGTACTGTTTCGAAGGCCGACTCGGTAATGATTACTGAACAACATGCCCGTGTCTGCTCACAATGGAATTCTGTCCAGGTGGTAAAGCATAGGTGCTTCTAAAATAAACGCAAGTATAAGCACTTTTGTAGGCCAATGCCATCTGGTGTGGTGGACCAGTGGACTAGTGGACCGAGAGATGAGAGTTCTCATTGAAATTCGATTCAAAACATTCCTACGTATGTAGGATATGGTAACTCCCCGAACCCCAACCGTCATCTAGGTGCCCAATGCTACGCACACTGCGGTGGCCCCTTCGAAGAATGCTCGCTCGCCTGAGAAGATGCCCGACACCAGAAGCGGGACTTTACTTTTTTTTTAATGTGTGTTGGAAAGAGATCGCTTGGCATTGCCTCCCAAAGTTCATCGTAAAAAAAAACAAGTTCCGAGGGGGTGCTGCCCTCGGAAGTAAGGAATAAGGAGAATAGAAAGAGGTCATCCCGTCTCGGTCTCCTCCGCAAGTTGCCATTTGCTCGAGGTCCCAAAAGTCAGGCCTGGTAAGGTCTGCCCGAAGAGCATTGCCTCCGGTATATCCCCGTAAGAGAAGCCCTGTATGTCGCCCCCGCCGAGGCCCTCCAGAGCTTCAGCGATCCGCATGGACTCGCTCTCGCTGAGTATATCTCGGACTCGAGCCTCGGAAATAACGTCCAGATCGTGAGGCCCAGACAAAGAGTGGTGAAGGGGCGGCGGCGATAGCTGCCCTGCTTGCAGCATTGGCCCAGGCCCGGTATAATCTGGGCCTGGGTGACCATCGGGTTTTCCTAACGGGCCCGAGGCGGGCAGCTCGTGGCGTCCCCCAGCGGGCGTGTTGTTGATTGCGGTGAACATGGACGGGATTGACCGCGGCGTCTTCTCGGCGAGGTGGACGTCGGGTCCCGTGGGGGATCCGCGCTCCGGTGGGCTTGCCCTTGACTGATCCGAACATCCGTATGGCCCATGCCGGTCATCCTCGGCCATGATCATGCCATTGTTGATGATCTTTGCGTTCTGTACTTTCCATTCCTCCAATCCTCCACCATGAATCGGGTGCTTGCCGTCGTCCTGAGGGGCGGCTCCGGTTTTGTTGTTGCCGTGGGTGAGGGCGTGATATTCGAATTTGATCTTGGCCATGTAATTATCTAAATCCTTGCTGTCCGGGCAATACAATTAGCACCGACCGCAGATAAACAGAACACAACATTGTTCGGCGCGCCGATTCTGAAGTCGGCAGGAATTCGCGTAACTCACAAGTAACCAAGATAGGTTGAGGCCATTTTCAACCACCCTGAGAAGCGCACAAGGGTTTGGTGGCAGACTCCGGTTGGGCCGACTTTTGTCATGTCCATTTCAGCCTCGGAACCGTCGCCATCTTCATCGTCACACACTAGCATGTGCCTTTGCTGATCCATGTGAGGGAAATGCCACGCATATTGCCCAACAAAGGCTGCTGTCCAGATGGTGAAAAGCACCAGTGCGGACATTGGCAGCTTGTCTCGGCATATTTCGATCACATCGACAATGTCCTTGGCTGCTTTGAAGACCTGCTCTGCGCTATGCTCCCAGAAGCCATTCGGAATATCGTATTTGCCAGCTGGGAAGGTTGGCTCGTCCAACGGACCAACAGGACCGCTACAGCGAATCGGAAGGAAGGGGATATATTCGCTACATTGTGGTTAGCAAGGTCATGAGACTTTGAGCCAGACCCCTTGGAACATGTTGAGCACCCAAAGTGTCGGCTTACCGATGCAGCATGATCTGGCAGACACTACCAAGCATGTGCAAAGACACATACACGCTCGATGCTTGGTGGTTTTCGTGTCTGTGATAATTTGAGGTCGAGAGGGTGAATGTTGACGGAAGGTCGGAATAGAAGGCTTCCAGCTTTTCCCGGAGCTGGGAAAACTTGGTCCGTGGATCCCATGGGGGGTGTTCTTCAACCAGGCGACCACCAGCGAAGCTGAATTTGGAGATCTCGCCCCAGAGATCAACCAGCCGAACGAACCTGCTAAGCACGCTGTCATCTTCTGCGTCTCTGGGTCCTTGATCATCGGGGGACCCGTTCAAAAACCCGGTCCTCACGTCCTTGGACAGGTCAAACGCCCACTCGTTGCAGGGCAGCTGGATCTGGAGGTCTTCGGATCGTATAGTTGGCACACGTTCCTTCCCACAAGCGAGTAATCGGTCAAGAATGAGGCAACTGAACATCGTCCTCCTCTTAATCTCCTTGGCTATCATCAGCTCTGGCTGTGATGGAGATGGTTTCGGCGACAGGCTCTTATTTGATCTGTTTGCTCGCGCTCGAGTCTTGGGATCGTCCTTGTCTCCGAAACCTAGGCCCAACGCCTGAGCCATCCGGATGGCGACGCCCACATACATCCACGCTCCCAAGCCACCTGTTTTTGGTTGCACCTGGCTCCACTCGTACAAGCCCAGCATCAAGAAAGCTTGGACTCTTTCTACCGAAGCCGTGGTCATAGTTGTCCCCAGCGGGCCCAAAGCCTTTCTCAAGGCCTCGGCAAAATATTCAGACGCAGCAGATGAGTCTGGTTTGGCTTGAACAGGCCGGCTCTTGATCGCTCCTGCTTGCGAGCTGGCTGTATGAGTAGCATATTTGACCAGGTCCGGATGGAATCGGGCTGTCAGGGTGAGAACCCCAAGCAATACAAGATTCGTGTCCGGTGAGGCGTCCTTTTGATTAGCCCTGAACTTATTGCCCATGTTCTCCTTGAGGGTCGGTACGTGCAGAAAAGGCAACTCAGTGGCAAAGTGAAGTCTGTAGATGTCAAAAACTTCTGACCATAATTTTGGCGTCAAGTAGTGGGCGGACAAAACGTCGTCAGCATGAGCTGCAGCCGAGTGCTGCCCTTCTGTTCGTGACACATCATCGATCTTCCTGAGACGCTTCCGATCTGACCCAGCGTCGCGTTCAGTCTTGATACCGGTAGGAGGATCGCTCCGCTTGGGCGGGATGGGCGTTGCTTCTGGGTACTTGCAGTCCTTGCCCTGTTTGATACAAGTCTCGCAAGGTGAAGAGCCTCCGTCGTTGTCACACTTGATCTTCGACTTCCGACACCGAAGGCAAGCTATGCTCGACCGCATAGGTTGCCGCTTGATGACGGCCTTTTTGTCATCAACGGCATTCATCACGGGAAATCCAGCGCTGCCTCTGCTTTCATCATAGGCCTGCCCATGCCCAGCTCCAGACCCGCCGACCGGCACGAAGCCCTTGATGGAGTGGTTGTGGTAGGTCGGCGGCGGAGGCGGCAGCGTTGGGGTCAGGGGCACCGACGGAGGCTCTCCAGACCCGGCAATAAAAGCGTCCTCGAACTTGCGCTTCGTTGTGGAGTGAACAGACAGGCCGGAAGGCGTGTTCGCCGTTTCATCGGCAGACGGGTCGGGTGGAGAGAGAATGGACTGTAGAGAGGTAATTGTGCCGGTTGTTTGGGTCCTTGGCAGACCCTACCGCAAGCTCTTACAGCTGAGAGTGACCCTGGTTTGCGATGAGAGGGACACGGCAACGGTTCCCTCCTGCTCTGCTCCAAGAGCCAGCCGTGTGCGTGACCCGTGGACGTTCTGAGGCGAGAACAGTGGGGGAGCCGAGTCGTGCTGCTGTCGCGGTGGCTCAGAGACCTAGATACGTTATAGTCGAGTTCCGCAACGGCAGGTCTGAGTATGCACAACAAGGCCTCTAGCTGAAGGTAGAATTCCCGGATGGGTGCCGCTTGCTTGCGCGTTGTGTGACGGCATCAAAAGGTATGCAAGCAGCCGCGTCTGTCCTCTGCAACGGATCTGGCTGGTACAGGGCGAAACACTGAAACGTCTTGATCGACACGATGCCCAACACACAAAAAGAGAAACGTTTCTATAGCACCTTGCTAGGAGGGCGCCAAGGTCAAGCGTTGGTGTCGGGAAGATGCGCTGTCTAAGAGGGGTGGAGAAAGCCGCAGTTCATCTGAGCACATGTAGTTGGGCACCGGAGCAGTCTTGTTCGCTATGGGGGCCGGCGTGGAAACACGGTGGTGGGAGGATGGCGATCTGGAATGATGCCTAGGGATATATGACAGGTGAGGTTGAAGAAGCAGTTTGGCGCCGGCCAGTGGCGTTGCCAATGGTAGACTATATGGGAAACTGGCGCTCAAGGTGTCAAGGGGGGGGGGTTCAACTTGCAGGGCTGGGCGCGGGCAGGGCAGGACAGGGCAGGGTATGCAAGGCAGATAGGCTGGCTGTGACGAGCGTCCAACAAGCAGAGCAGAAAGCTGTGTTCTTTGGTAGGGAGGTGAGAAGAGATCACAGATCATCCGAGCTCCCTCCCTCCCTGGCGACCAACCGGCCAGGGCTGTCAGGCTGGCCTGGCTGGCCAGGCTGGTTATTCCCAGCGCGTCCCGTCCCCCGGACACGGGCAACACGGTTCGGCTAGAGGCACCCACTGAGGGACTAATCAGATCAAGGGGACCCCACGCTACTGTAGCAGGGAGGGGTTTGTTGAAACGAGTTGGCGATTGTGGGCGGCGGACCGGTCAACGACAGATCCACCCAGGCGCATCTCGCATCTTAAGCAGGTGCAACACCACACAAGTACAATACTGTACTGTACTCCAAAATAAACAGGCACAGGGTTCCTGCAGGTCACCCCAAGAAACTCGACCAGAAGCCGTGGGCAGGACTGTGTGCTCGATTATGCCATAATTATGCCACAATTATGCCATGCCCACGCGAGAGAGGACAGTGCCTGCTGCTCTTGACGGTATGTATGATAACTCCAGCACGACAGCAACGAGGCGCACCAGCAGCGGACGGTCCGCAGTCGCCCGACAAGCACATGGACGGACGACCCTGTCAGGCGACTTTTAGGACACATGCAGGGCCGAGGCATGGGCCTTTCTGCACGGCGGGAAGTCGGTGACTCTCCGGCCGAAGGTGAGGAGGGCCAGGGGTCCTGTCGTTCCGATGCCTGGACGATGCAGAAGCATGCCGACGGTTGTGGAACGCGCACTCAGCCCCCGCAGTGCCTCCGAGTAGCTTTCTGCAGCACTGCGAACTGCATTCTCCGTGGGATGAAGCCCATGAGAGATGTTTTCGACGATTGGCACACATATACATCCACTCATGCCGGACAATCGCGGCAAGACAGGTATGAAGGGTGATGCCTCGGCAGGACTGCCGACATCGAGACCGTTTCGACTCGGGCTGAGCCAGAAACTGTATTTTGACCAACTGACTCGTGGGGTGCAGTCGGATCCTGGGAGAGGGAACTCAGCAGGCGCAGGGTGCGATGGGCAAACCCCATGTTGGTTGGGCATGCCGAAGCCGAAAGCGCGGGTAGTAGGGAGATGATTTCTTTTTTGAGCTGCATGCATGAGAAGCGCCGTCCAGAACAGAAACATGATGGTAACCCTGTGTGCTGGGCGGGGAAGCCGTTCGCGTGTGAGTGGGGACTGTTGAAGTCTATTCCTGTGACTGTACGGTACACCATGTGCGGTACCGTAACTGTAGACTTCTGATTCAGAACGGAAGGGAGCTTGCCGTCTTCGAGGTTCATCCACCAGGGCCGACACCACCTGGGAAACGCAATTCCTCCCGGGTTACTTCGTGGGCTCCTCCGGCCCATGGACCGACCCATGGACCTGAGCATGGGATGAAAGGTCGAATGGGCCCCCAAAATAGGAGATGGATGGGCCGTGACGTGAGGTGATTGCTGCCAGGGTCCGTGTCACTGACCAACCAGTCTCCAGTGCGGGATGGATTGGAATGCCTGAGACGCTGAGAGCACGCTCGTGGCGGGCCGTACCAGAACTCTATATTCCGGGCGTGATAAGGTTGGGTCCCACGGGCTCGCTTGAATATTTACCAGAGGCGCTCGGCCCTGCAGCTTACAGTGAGCTACCGGCATGCGATGGTGCTGTGTCCGTACTCCGAACACACCCCGACACGCCAACGGGAGACATCCTTCTTGTTGCCGATTGGCTGCTGGCTGTTTGACGGTAGGACCCACGAGTCTTTGAGCCATCAGAATAGGCAGTCGATGCATCATGAATGCAATCACAGCTCTGTTCAGTCAACCCCTTCTGACAAGTTGGTGTTCTGAAGACGTCTGGGATTTCGCATGGCGGCATGCTGCAGTGCATGCACATCAAGACTGTGCGCAGGCCGTCAAGAGGGATGCGTAGAAAGAAAGTGGGAGAGAGGGGAAAGAGAACAGTGTATGTGCCTGTGTCGTCGCATTGGGTGGGCGAGAGGGCGAGACGGATGTAGATTTTGACATCTTCGCGTCACGTGACGGTGTCTTTCAGTAATTCTGAGACTATCGCGAGACTAGCAGGAAACAGAATCGATACGCATCGAGTGGGTGGGTGAGTGTCAAAACGAAGGCCGCTCAGCTGGCGGGATGGCGAAATGCGTCGTCGTCCTGTGGTCTTGTCGTCTTGGCAGCAGGGCAGCTGTTGGATGTAGCCGTTAGATGTTGGCGGGGGCGCCCAGGTTGTCAGTTAGAGCCAACACCCAATGACGTCGCTCAAGCTTGCAAGCTTGCCTGCGACCGCCGACTGCTTCGACGTCTCCAAGCTCCCTCTGCCGCAAGAGGCCTCTTTTTCGATACCCTTGGACAAGACCACGAGACGCCCGCCCCACACAGCATCTCCCATTAAGCGCGCAAGTCCGCCGCCTCGCTATCGCTCCTTGATTTGCCCCTTTTATCCCAACCCAAATACCTAGATTAAACTTGTTCTTGGAATACTCACTTCTTTTCTACAACTAATCTTGTATCTCCAATCTTGAGACATAGCTCCCGCCGCGAAACCCCCTCAGTTTTGCGACAAGCGCGCTGTTGGGCCCCTCCGCTCGCATCGGACTTCTTGACTGCGGAAAAGACCGCCTGGGGCGCTTCCAACTTGGTCAAAATGCCTTCGGGACAGAATGTGTGTGCAAGAAAGTGCAAATGATTTACACATTATCAGACACTAATCCTGCGGGGTAGGATCCCAAGCTGCTGTACGCCGTGAACGGCGTGTCAGCTTATCACCTTGCTAATGGCAAGGAGGAGTGCCTCACGCAAGCTGGGCCTCAGACCCTGTCTCTGCTGATGGTCCCTACTTCCTCGCCCTTTGCCGACGCCTCTGCCTTGGGTCCCTCGTCCCACCCTCCCGAGGAGGACTTCTACCTCCACCTCCACCTGCCGCCTGAGCTCGATTTGCCCCTACCTGCAACGACCCAGATCTACCACCAGCCGCCCAGGAGCTACCTTATTCCGCGATGGGATCTTGGCCCCGACAGCGGCGCCTTTACGAGGATCGAGTTTCCTGAGCTGGGGAGCCGGCCAGGGGTCCAGGACGATATCGACACATGGGAGACCTGCATAGCTCAATGCACGGCTTTCTTGGAGCGGTCGCCACCGCCACTGCCCAAGGACACCAAGTCAAGCACGTTCCCCACGAAAGGCAGCTCTTCAAGATCAAAAGCTGCTATGGCCGCAGAGGAACAGCTACCTGCCTACAACCCAGGCGACTACAAGCCCGGAGAGGCATACGCGAAGGGCAGCCATAGCTCCAACAATGGCGGGCAGATAGTCCTGGTGGACGAAGAAGATGGCAGCGTCATCGGAGAACTCGGCGAGGGCTTTGACATGGTAGAGAGCAACTCGTTGAAGCCAGGCTCGAAAGGTAAGCCGACAACCTCGTGTATAATCTCGGGAGGTAAAGGGCTAAGACTTGGGCTTTAGATCCAGTGCAGATCACGCTACCCGCGGAGGGCTCGAACAAGATCGCCATCGCGCCGGCGAAACCCGAGGACTTGGACCTTGCCATGCACCCGGCATACAAAAAGTCAACATTGGTCTCAAATGCTGCGGCAGCATCGCGACTGATCGTGACCACTTCAGATTACGTCTCCAAAGCGTTGCAGGGTGGCGCGGACAGCTTTACACAGAAGACTAAGCCAGCTGCCAAGCCGGTTACCTTCAAGCCGACGACGAAGGAACATGTCCGCCGGGTCCATACTTTTACGAGCGGCGCGGCCGGTGTGTCGGCCAAGACAGTTGGCTCAATCGGCCATCTTGCACAAAACTTGGGCGCCACCCTCGGCCGGCACGGTAAGAAGGACGGCCAGCCCAAGGGGTTCGACAAGGACGGCAAACCTCTTGATTCGTACAAGCCTGGTATCCTCAACAAGAGCATGATGGCCTTCTCAACGGTAGCGGACGGCATAGAGCAAGCGGGACGAACCCTTCTCGAATCCAGCTCAAATGCCGCCACGACTGTCGTGGGCCACCGATGGGGTCCTGAAGCTGGCGAGTTGTCTGCGAGCCTAGGAGGCGGCGTGAAGAACGTGGGACTGGTTTATATCGACGTGACTGGTGTTTCCCGGCGCGCCATTCTTAAGTCGGTGGCCAAGGGAATGGTCGTGGGAAGAGTCAAGGGCGGCGGCGAGGTGGTCGTTGGTGGTGGTGATGGTGGTGAAGCGGTTGTGGCTGGTGCATTACCCCCCGGCCAGCAGCAACAGTATCTGGAGGGCCAAGGCGCAGGTACTTCCTCGGAAACCAGTTCAATAAGCGGTGTGGATGGTAAGAAGCCTGCGGTGAAATATTGAGATGGTCTTGGGCAACCAACCACCCTGACCTGAGTGGTCCTCTTTTGGAATGAGCGCGGCTTCTCCTAATTCTCTTTCTGGATCCAATACGCGAGCGCATGTGTAGAGGGCAGTGATTGCGCAGTACATAAGTACTTAGTGGCTCTATGATGAACAACAGCAGCAATGGATTGATACTCGAGCCGTTAGACTGGGTCCAAAGGGCAACACTGTGAAGCTTATGATAAAAGTTCCGTTCCACAATATAGATCTGCGGCTATAAGTAAGCACATGCGTACATACATGTACGTGCAGATTAGAATGTACATGTATATGTACGTACATAAATTCTGTGCCTCCTGGACCACAGTACCCGGGTCATCAAGCACCTGCTGCCGAGCCTCGTCCATGCAGTGAGACTGCCGTCAGAGCCGGAGACTCGGCCGAGCGAGGACACCCTAAGGACACCCTAAAAAAAAAGAGGACCACATTGGAGTCTGAGACCTTGGGAGTAACAAGTTCCAGCTTGTCATTACTTTTTCGAACTCTCAACCTGCCCCGATTGAACAAGCTGGTACCATAGTTGTCATGATGTTATAGCCCAACCCGGATGCAGAATTACCCTGCAGAGCCCCCAGTGTTGTACTGTCAGCGCGCACATTGCTACGACGCGTCTCGGTTGAGATCCCCGCCAGCGCCTCGGCCCCACGTCACTCGGCACTTTACCCTTGAGAAACAGGCATCCTCGCAGCAGATCGGTCCCCAATGTGTTGTCGATGGGAATTGTGTGGGGCCTCTATCTTGCTCTACCATCGGGTTGCCGACCGTCGCAAAAAATCACAGGAGAAAGCACGCGCCACTGATGGGGCAAGGTCAGGACACCCCCCTCCACCGTCCCCTCGGCCGGGATGCCGTCCTTCACAGACAAGCAATCACATCGGCCCCACGCGCCCGAGACGCTCGCTGACATGTAAACTCTTCCGCTCCAGGCGCAAGAGTCCAGCCTCCCCAAGATGCTCCACGAAATCCTCCTCTCCCTCTCAGGCCACCCTTCCCCCCTGCTCCGAACCGCCCAGGCCTCAGACCCCGATGCGCACGCCAGCGCCCTGATCTCGCCGCCGGAGCGCGAGCTCCTGCGCTCCGTCGCGCACCTAAGCGAGCTACACGTCAAGCTTCTCAGCTTCGGCGCCCAGATCGCCGCCTCGCACCGGTCCATGATATGCCGCGCCGTGGCCACCGCGGTCAGCAGCCTGCACCTCGCCGCGTTCCAGCGCAAGGTTCTCGAGGTGGAGGAGACCATCCTGCGGAAGGACGCCGGCCTGGTGGGCGCCTATAATATCGTTCCGCTGACGGCGGTGGTCGGCGAGTTCAGCGGCTGGACGAGGAGGCTGGAGTGGCTGTGGGAGACGGTCCAGTTCATGCTCGTCAAGGAGAGACGCGCAGATGGCACTGAGACGTTCTGCACCGGGGCGGCTATCATCAACCGGCTGCGTGGAGAGTTGCAGACGGGGTATGCGGACATTGAGGAGACGGCCCGAAGCTTGGTTCAGGTCGCGGAGACTGCCTGGGTCAAGCAGGTGTCGGCTTGGATTTTGTACGGCCGTCTACCCGGGTTTGGAGCCGAGGATTTCTTCATCCAGCAGCCAGCGGACGGAGAGGACGACTTCATATCTGTGCCCGACCTTCTTCCATCATTCGTCACGTCCCCGACAGCGGCGTCTATGCTCTTCATAGGGCGTTCTTTGAACCATATCAGGTCCAAGAGCGGCGTGGAAGGCGGCATGCAGGGAATGGATCACCTGTCGTCTCAGCTGCGAGAGCTCTCTCAGTTGACATACCCACTGGACAGTGCGACTTTCTCACGAACAGTCACAAGTATCAGGCTGTTCCTTTCGCGGAATACTCTGCAGAAGCTTCTACCTTTATCACGAGTCCTGGACATGCTTCATCTTCTGCGAGATTTCTTCCTTCTGGGACGCGGCGAGTTCGCGATGGCTCTGACACAGCAAGCGGACGAGAAGATCCGTAGCAGATGGCGCAGGGCTGACAACTTAGCCCATGAGAAGCGCGACGGCCTGAGCGGCGTCGTCGTGAAAGAAGGCGAAGTTATCGCCGTCCTGGCCAGGACGTGGGCCTCAATGAGCTCAATGCAAGGGCACCGGGTGGAAGAGGACGAGGGGCTCGAAATGGCCAGAGACCTGCTCAAGCTGGGTCTGGCAAAGTCAAAATCGACCACCCCTGCGAGACTGGGACCAGCGAGCCAAATTGCGCCGACTCCATTTCGGAATCTCATGTTCTCTGTCCCTGTCACCCTCACCGTCCGCGTGCCCTCGCCCCTAGACCTGTTCCTGAGCCAGTCGGACGTGCAGGCCTACACAGCAATCAACTCTTACCTTCACTCCATCCGCCGCGCGCACCTGCGGCTCACAGACCTCTGGAAGATCACGCCGCTCAGGAGGCACCACCCGCCACCGCCTAAACCGGCACAAGGGAGCACCAAGTTCGGCCGGGCACGCGTGGTCCTGCTGCGGGAGCGGCAAGCCCGCCGGATGCTCGCCATGCGCAGCGCGTGGACCACGTGCAGCGCCGCGATCTTCTTCCTCGCCGAGGTCGAGGGGTACCTGCAGGTCGAGGTCGTGGCGGAGCTGTGGGAGGGCCTGCAGCGGTGGCTCACGACCGGCAGCGACGAGCACCGGCCGCCAGAGTCCACGAGGCCATCGCGCGTGCCGACGCCAGCCCCCGTGCGGGACCCGGACGCCATGGACGAGGATGACGACGAGGACCTGTGGCTTGCCGAAGGGGTCAAGACGCCGCGGGCGCGGGATCACGCCGGCGCGGAGGACAAGCACCATCATGACCCGCAGACCCTGGCTGCCGCGCACCGGCTGTACCTGGCTACCCTTGTGCGCCGGCTGCTCCTGTCGCACCAGGACTTCACGGATCCGCTGTACCACCTCCTGGTGGAGGTGGACCAGCTCGTGGCTCTGGTGCACCGGATGCAGGAGATATGGAATGCAATCGACCTCGAGGAAGACGTGGGCGTGGTGGACGCCTTTGTCGACCTGGAGCGCGAGGAGCGTGATCTCAAGGGGCGGATGAAATCGGTGGAAGACAAGATCAAGGCCGGGATCGAGGGCGTCATCGCGGTGCTGCGGAACATTGAAGCCGACCACGAGGGCCTGGCCTGGGGGAGCGATGATGCTGGCGAGGACGGCGAGGGAGGTGCTGGGCTCCGGGAAGAGGGACAGTACGTACCGCGGCGTGTGGGCGGACTAGATCGATTGTTGATGAAATTGGACTTCGGCAGCTGGTTCAACCGAGGGGACGGAGCAGCAACGGAAGGCCAGGAGGCGTGATGACTTTGGAATGTTTATGAGGTTTCTTGCGTGGCGTTGGCAGGACTGGGACACACGCAACGTCGTCAATGAGTGCATAATTGTGATACCAACAGTCACTGGACTTGATTTCTGTCTATCCTCTCCTTCCCTGGACCACCCCTTTTGATATGATGTGAGACATGCATGGGAAACTAACTGCATGCTCTCCAACCTGTTGCAGAGAGCAGCTCCATCCTCAAGCCGCCGGGGAGAAGCTGCGTTGCCGTGCTGTGTAAGTTCCCTTTCCATCTTATTCTTCCTCGTCACTCGAGTCTGCCTCTGGGAGGGGGCCCACAAATTGCATGATCGACCCGGGGAACAGCTCGCGGTCTGGGTAAGACCTACTGGGCGGCTCAGAATCCTCCTCGTCATCAGATTCGCGATCACAGGCCAGGAAGGTGGCTTGCTGGCCGTCGATGCGCCACGTCTCTACGGTAATCTTCGGCGGTTTAAATATATTGGGGTTGGACATCCGAAAGCGGATGATTTTCTTTCACATGTCAGTAATGCACGTGTCCACGGGAAAAGGCAAACACGCACCCTCCTGATTTGGACCTCTTCATTCATCTCAGTGGCCCACATCGAGGGGCTGTCGTCCTGGTTGCACCTACGGATGAGCAGGCGGAAGTGGACAAGCGCGTTCCTCTCACTCAGGATGCCGAGGAGCTCATCGAGCACCCTGTTCCAAATCCAGCCGCTGCCCAGGGCCCCCTCGCCCAGCCCGACGCGAAGGTCGATGTACTCGAGCCGCTGCAGGGTCTCCCGGCCGATGAAGTTCGACATGCGCAGGAACCCGCCCCTGCCGTCTGGCATGGGTCGCATGCATGGCGGCACGCGGTCGATGACGAACCACCGGGCCCTGAGGACGGGCATGCCCTCGTCGGTGATGCGCCTGCAGAGCAGCAGGATGGTCGGCGTCTTCAAGTGTGCCCGGCGCCAACTCTGGCCCTGCTTGTAGTAGCCCCGGTACAGGTCTGCGCAGTCAGGTCGCTGCAGCGAGAAGTGGTAGATCATGTTGCGTATCTCGGGCGGGAAGTCGAAGAAGGAGAACCGCCGCACTTCCATGGCATTTCCGGATGGCTGCTCGACCGATGCGGGGCCATTGTTGCCTCCGTGCCTGCTCGGCAGCTGGGGCTCAGTTTGTAAGGGCCTGGGCATTGCGCATGAGGATAAAAGAGGATCAGGGCGACCATGTGTATTTGGCAGGTCGGGATGGCTGGTGGAGGTGGGGCTATTGTTGCGAGGATGCTCGGGACGGGACGAAGCGCAAGCTAATTGGGAGGGGCCATGCTCGCTGGCGAAATGGAAGCTCTTCGACTCCCACTTGGAGTGGTCACTTCTCTGCCTGAGGCAAGGCGCAAGTCTGCCAACCGATGGCAGCCTAGAAGACAGCTTAGTCTGAGATGCTGTGTCTGCACTCATTCAAGTCGACTTGAAATAAACGCTGGCGGATTTGATGGCGTGAACGGCCAACTCTATTGCCGAGTACAGCAGCTGATATTGGGGCTGGTCACGCCAAACATTATGGCGTACTGAAAAGCCCAGAAGCTCACATGGGCGCAAAGTAAAGTGATGTTCTTCTCGGACGGTTGAGACATAGACCTGGTCTAGCCCACCTACCTCTTAGGTCGTCGAACTGTCAATGCAGGTTGGACACGGTGGACTTCCAGCTGGGATGATGTTCGGGCAGCCAGGCTGTCAAATTCAAGTGCAAGTAGGTGTTCAATGGGGGTTGCACACAGACCAGGGCGACCTTGGTGGCACCACATGTAGAGTAGGCCAGGCCTGTCAATGCTTCCCTTGGCTGGAAACCGGCACATGCACGCAACGAACAAGAAAAGCCAGCAGCCTCTGCGGCATGGAATATCCCACATGGTGCGGGTTCACCAGGCTATGCGAACAGGCCGCGATGTGTACGTAGCAGGCCTGTAAATTTTGACGGGATTGTGGATGACAAGGCAAATGTGAACCGCTTCACGGAACCAGAGAACTTACAACATCTCCCAAGCGTTGCTGCCGCTCGCTTGTATTGTGGACAAGGGGCAACGCTTCGGATGGGATGAGACCGGATTTATGTGCCGCTCTGACTTAGAACTGATCGGATGAGAAAGCATGCTGGTAGCTCGATCTTGTGATTTTTGGGTGGTTGTCTTTGGCTCGCGAAGGCCCACAATGTCGAACACGGGCACAGCTTTGCGGCAACACAGGTGAGCGAGCGTGTGACCTGCTGTAGCCTGGTTGGATGCCGTGCCTCAACGCCTGACGGGCTGACAGATGTTGATCAAGGGAGGCCGCCTCGTCGGATTCTTCGTCTTGTCATCGGCTGTGGTTGGTAGCTGTACGACCCGACGTGCTCAACGAGAGTGCTACTTCGCGTTCCTTGCTGAACATAGCGATGCTCCTTGCGCAGACATTTTCATATACACAAACCAGCGTGGTTGACCGTGGAGCCGCCAGAAACCCCTATAGTCGGCGAAGGATCGAGACCGGTCAAGATCGATCTTTATGTCACCCCCTTAGAGACCCCTCAGAAGACAATTCAACCTTGGCAGATGCCAGCCCAACTTCGGAAGCAAGCGTCGTGTTACGCACCTGGACCCGGGGGCCGCTTTCCGACGGAGAAGTACAGCCTCAATGCAAGTGGCTTGCAGGTGATGTGGGATAATGCCGTTGTAGGGCATCTCCTGTGGTGGCAAGGAGCCCTGGGCGCCTTATCGAGGGGAAGCAAGGGGTGCCTTGGATTATTGACTTTGAAGGCCATCAGCGAGCAAGAGGATCGAACATGCCGAGCAGTCGAAGATGAGGCAATGTTTGCTGTAGGCTGCCATGAGACATCAATTGTGGCTGGCCCGTTCTCTGTTGCTGGCAGCGATTAGATGGTCTAAGTGCTCAGTCGGTTGAGGGCTGGCGTTGGGAAATATTGGGAGCATATCGGGCAGGGGGGATAGCCACGGACTGACGGGTAAATGTGACATGTCAGTGATGTGCAGATGTTTGGTTTCACAGCCAGGGGTCTGGGTTGCGGCGCGGTGGTCCCTGCTTCTGGCCGCTAAACTTGGAACGGGTCCTCTGCTCTGGAGTCTAGGCTTTGTAGAGAGGAAGACCTATATGTACTACCCGTACGGCTAGGTAGTCTAGAGCTCTAGCCCCCCCTCCCCCACATACATTGCAGAGAGACGCCCCCCATCCGTTTCAGTGCCCACCCCTACCCTCTCTTCTTTTCAGCCCTTGCCCTTTTCGCCTTTCCCTTCCTCAATCTCTTTCACTGGACTCACCCTCACAATTCCACCCTAGATCGACGCCCCCTCAGCTCGTAGACCGCGAGCCTCCAAGTCCATCCACATCCAGGTCATCGACGAGGGCCGCCCTGGATTGGGTCGGATCGCATTGCATCGCATCGCATTGCACTTGGATTGGACTGGATTCGACTCGGCCTGCACTCGAGCTGGGCTGGGCTTGCACTGGATCGCTCTCCTTGCACCACGTCGGCGCCGCACCGCACCGCAACGCAACGCAACGCACCGCACCTCACCGCACAGCCGCGGTCACTCTGTAGCCCAACCTGATTGTCTCGTCTGGGCTGGCGTCGGTCGGATTGCCCCCTCGGTTGCCCTTCTAGTCGAAACAACATGTCAACTACAAATGGACATACCGGCCTATCCATCATGAACAATGGGCTCCGCCGCGCCCAGGGCTACTCCAACTCGCCCAACAAGCTCCCCCAGCACGCTGCCTCGTACCAGCAGCAGGCCTTCACCTCCCAGCAGCCTCCACAGGCCCAGTACCCCCATCACCTCTTCACGACTCCCAATCCCTCGCCCGTCCACAACATCCCCAGCGTGCAAAATGGCTCCAGGGCTCAGCAGTCCCACCCTCAGCTGCCCGTCCCCAGCTCGCGTCAGCAGCGTGCCACGACCCATCAGATGCCCTCCAACAGCACCCCGCTGAACTACCTGATGAACCAGCAGCCTCTGCCACCACAGTCCATCAGCCCGCAGCAGCAACAGCAGCAACAACAACAGCAACAGCAGCAGCAACAACAGCAGCAGCAGCAACAGCAGCAGTCTGTGAGCCAGCAGATGTCCATGAGCCAGCATGTCTCTCCGAGCGAGACCCCCATCATCTCCCAGCCTCCGTCTCAACACACACATCCTGCCCAGCAGCCAGTCCTGACGCCGCAGCCTCCTCAACCCCAGCTGCAGCCGCCCCCACCACCCCAGCCTCAGGCACAACCTCAGGCACAGTCGCAGGCACAGCAGCCTCAACAGCTTCAAGCCGAGGCCTCGGGGCAGAGCCAGGAGGGCCAACACGATGACACCATGGAGGTCGAGAGTCCCGGCGACGAGGACGGAGACGATAGCGCCCTCGATAAGACGGGCGACAATGGCACTCCGTTCGTGCCGCGGACCCCGATGGGCACCATGATGTCAGCTCCTCCCCAGGGCGGGAGCTTCCCTACTCTTGATGCCGTACACAAGGCTGTCCTGGAGTATTGCACATCAGTTGGCTACGCCATTGTCATCGGGAGGTCCAAAAAGACGGTGCCGGGGTTGAAAAAGGTGCTATTCGTCTGTGACCGCGCAGGGAAGCCCCCAAAACGCGTCAGCCCCGAGATGCGGAAGCGAAAAACATCCTCGCGCAAGTGTGACTGTCAATTTGGTTTCTTCGCCATAGAGCAGCGGACGCAGTGGACTGTTCGTTACCGACCGGATCCAGCTCACCTCCAGCACAACCATGGCCCGAGTGAGAGCCCACTTCTGCACCCTGCAGCACGCAAACTTGACAGCAAGATGGTTGCCGCCGTCAAACAACTCAAAGAAAGCGGTATGTTGTCTATATCAATCATTAGCTATGTTTCTTGGACACTCACTAATCAGCCGTAGGTGTGGGTGTCAGCGCAACGTTGGAGATACTGCAGACAGAGAACCCACACGTGCCGCTCCTGCCGCGGGACATATACAACGCGAGAGCAGCCATCAATCGCAACCCCCAGAAGATCAATGCTGCCCTGGCCGAAGATCGGCCTGCCATCTACAGCAAACCACATCCAAGCGCTGAGGAACGCATTAGGGCCGACCTGCGTCGTGAGCTCGCCAAGGCCCGAGAGGAGTTCGACAAGGTGAAAGAGGACAACGAAAAGAGAATCAGCGAGCTAGAGGAGAAACTCCGCGAGAAGGATAAGATCATCAAAAAGTACGAGATGTTTGTTGACCTGTGCAACGAGCGCGTGATGATCCAGCGGGAGAAACTCAAGGACATCGATGACAACGGTAATGCCAGCAGGCCTTGAAGGAGTGACCAAGACGGAGGGGAAGAAAAGGGGGCCACAACCAGAAAGGGAACAGGCTACGAGTATCACGGTTTCACGCATTGATAATGGATTCAGCCAGGCATAAGATGGCGGGGCATATTTTTCGGGGTCAGGTTGTTTCTTGGATATGGGGTCAAGGGCGTTGACTTTCTTTGTACTGAGAGCAGTCCCATGGTGGGCAAAAAGGCAAGATGACACTGGCGGGTAGGCCGTGGGAATGAAGGCAAATCAACCAGCTCGTGGTCTCGTTTGCAGACCGCCCATGTCTTGGCCCCGCGGGCATGAATATGAGACTCGAAGCGGACAAAGATCAAAGTAGACTCATCAGACTGCGCCAGCCCTCTCGTATAAACCGCCAAGTACATGAATACAGGCGAGGTCAGTGCTGCGGGGGGTTATCGGTGGAGGAGGGTTTGGTTTTTGTTTGGCTTACACAGAGACCGTTCGTCCGTCCTCGTCCAGGAACATGACTCTGTTGCAGTAGGAGAAGTCTTGCAGTCAAAATGCTTGACGAGCTCTGGAGGGGGTGTGTAGATATGTTTTGCCATGTGAATGTGCTAGTGACAGCAACTGTTGGTAAGTAGGTGTCACACATGCACACCCTGCCGGCAGGCCGGTGTCAGTCAACCTAGGTACTGTACAGACAGACGTGGACGAAAAGTACCCAGGTACTCCGAACTGCGCTGCGTGCATGAATACCGGCAGGCGTAGAGACCAATCAAATCCAGGTACCCGCTCTCCCGCATGCTACCAAGTCGCGACAGGGGTCCTCCAACGGGCAGCGCGTGGCTCAAAGCTGCCCGAGTTTTGGAAGTCAACACGGGTGCCAGTTCTGGTGGTGGTTCAGTCATGCCGGAATTTATTACTCCAGGGCTTTAATGAGCGTCTGCCATCAAAACCGCCTCCCTGCCAGTGCATCACGCATTTTCCCCATCGCCCGCTTTCGCCCATGAGATCAGGCCGTTTGTCACAGCAACAAGATACCCCTTCAAGCTGCCTTCATTTCTTGCTTCTTTTGTCCTCGCGATTACCTGCTTGTCCCGGGCTCTGTGACCCCTTAATCCACCTGCACCCTGGCTCAGGCTTATAGATCATCGCCTGCGAACGCCCCCAGAGACATGACCACGATACTCTGAGCGGTCAGACCCTCCCACCACGACAACGCCCATCATGGACGCGGCCGTGTCACCACAGCCCCCGGGCACGCCTGTCAACGGCAACGGGGCCAACGGCATCAACGGCGTCACCCCCGGCGCCGCTCTCGTTGCCATGGATCCCGCCCGCGTCGTCGACCATCTGGCCCATCTGCTTGAGGCCGCCCTTGGCGCATCGCGCGACGAGCTCGAAGCTCCTGGCAGTCTCTTGTCAAAAGCACGATACAACGACACATTACAACGATGCACACGCTTCGCAAACGACGCAGTCGTGTCTCTGTAC
>JACBFG010000026.1:227548-239827 GCA_013435955.1 Diaporthe sp. HANT25 | reverse complement strand
CCCCCCCCCCCTCTCCTTCCGACTACGATGGCACGTATGCTAACTATAATCCCTCAGGGCCTTCACAACACACATATACTATCGCATCCGACTTGTTCTCAGCAGCCACCACCGTCGCGTTCCTGGTCCTTCTCAAGCGCCCTCAGCCCCTCGATCCATCCGCCCCCCTCGCCTCCCAGCTTCAAGTGCTGAATCTTCCTGGTCCGGCCTACCTTGCAGCCACCGCTGGCGAGCAAGGTCCAGCAGCGTCGCCCTTCGAATATCTACAGCTCTTCCTGCACAACGGTCTGGCGCCGTACTTCGATGCAAGCACTAAGAGCCAGCAGATGATCGGTGGCGTCCGCGGCAGAGCTGATGTCGACGCAAAGACCGGTATACCTGTGACGAAGAAGAGGTGGACTGAGCTCGAGCTGAGTTTGTCGCATCTGCAGCAGAATGTTGAGATTCCTGAAGTCCTCCTGCCGTTTCATCCAACAGTACAGAACGCCCTCGATGATGCGGCGTCTCGCCAGGTCAAGCCCTCGCTCGACATGATACCGCCCGCCCTCCTTCAGGACAGCACCTTCCTGAACCAGTTGCAGACGAATGTGAACAACTGGATCAAATCTATCCAGGCCATCACCAAGATGAACCGCGACCCAACTACCGGAACGGCCAACCAGGAGATCAACTTTTGGTTGTCCATGGAGGCGGCACTTGGTGGCATCGAGACTCAGCTGGGAAGTGATGGTGTCCGCTTGACCCTGGAAATATTGAAGCATGCGAAGCGTTTCCAGGCAACCGTCAGTTTCGGGGCAGACACGGGGCTGAAGGAAGCCATGGACACAGTCCAAAAGTACAACCAGCTGATGCGTGACTTCCCCTTGGATGAGCTCCTCTCGGCAACTTCACTGCCCAAGGTGCGGGATGCCATTGACCAGATATTCACTCACCTGAACAAGAAACTCCGCATCTGCCCTTACCCCATTCGTCGGGCCTTGCCTTTGGTCGAGGCCTTTTCAGCGGATCTGGATGAGGTTCTGCACCGCCTCCTTCCGGGAACGGAGCTGGTCGATCTTGATTACCAGGAGTTCAGCAACGTCATGCGCCTGACGGACAATGTCTTCAAGACTTGGGACGATAATAGAAAGGCTTTCACAGATGTCGCCCGTGATGTCACCAGGCGGAGGAACGAGAAGTTCATTCCTATCAAGATCAACCCCAAACACGTCGAGCTGCAGGCTCGATTAAAATATGTCAGCAACTTCCGCGACAACCACGAGCAATTGCAGAAGACGATCGTCAACGTCCTTGGTCCAAAGGCGACTGTGACTGAGCTGGTTGATGGTGCAAACGCAGAAGGCGTCGTCGTTGAAGAGATGGGCGACGTCGATGCGGTTGAGGAGGTCAAGCAAGCTTGGGAAGCTCTCAGAAACGTGGACCTACTCGATGTTTCAACAGAAGGCACTCAGCGATGGGTCAAGGCCGAGGAGACTTACAACGAGCGGACATCCCGCGTTGAGAACTCCATCATTGCTCGACTGCGAGACCGTCTTGCCACGGCGAAGAATGCGAACGAAATGTTCCGCGTGTTCTCCAAGTTCAACGCGCTTTTCGTGCGGCCGAAGATCCGAGGTGCTATCGCAGAGTACCAAACCCAGCTTATTGACAACGTTAAGTTGGCCATTAACTCCCTCCACGAGCGCTTCAAGCAGCAGTACGGGCATTCTGAGGCGCACGCCATGGCACAGCTGCATGATCTGCCACCGGTCTCTGGGGCTATTATTTGGGCTCGTCAGATCGAGCGTCAACTCGACGGATATATGAAGAAAGTCGAAGATGTCCTCGGCTCTGAATGGGCGCTTCACACCGAAGGTCAGAAGCTCAAGAACGACAGCGAGCTCTTCCGAAAGAAGCTGAACACCCGCCCCATCTACGAGGCTTGGCTTCATGATGTACAGAGGAAGAATATTACCATCTCGGGGCTCATCTTCACCATCAGCAAGATCCGTGCTGCTGGAAACGTCCTGGAGCTTCAGATTAACTTCGATGGGCAAGTCATTGCTTTGTTCAAGGAGGTGCGGAACCTCATGTGGTTGAACTACAGCGTACCTCACGCCATCAACAGCGTCTCGAAAGAAGCCAAGAGAGTCTATCCTTTTGCCGTGAGTCTCATGGAGAGCGTCAGGACTTACGCGCAGACTGATCGCCAGATCGCGGACATGCCGGACGTCTCCGTACTGCTTGGCGGTCTTCGGAACGAAGTCCAGGAACTCGTGCGCAAGGGCATGCCGCTCAGATGGGAGTCCTTCAACAACATGTACGAGCTACATTTCAGGGCGGACTCATCCAAGGGCGAAAGCAAGCACGTCACTTTCGTGAAAGAATTCTCTGTCGCAGTGTCACAGCTCCAGTTCAAGACCATGACCTTGGCCTCTATCAACGCAACCATCCAGAAGGCTCTTTCCGAGCTTAGCTCCTGTCCATACGAAGCCTCGGAATTTGATTCACGGCTCAAGATCATCCAAGACGCAGTGGACCAGTTGAACCTGGAACAATACGTGAATTTAGGCTTCTGGGTCGACGGCATGAACTCCCATATCAAGGAGGTCCTGCTAATCCGCCTTCAACGCGCAATGTCGGCTTGGATCGAAGCTTTCGAGGATGACCACTTCGAGGGTGACGATTCGCGTCGGAGAGCACACGGAGATGGTGCTGCCAACACCAAATCTGACAAGCCAACCATGAAACAGCTGATACATGAAATCACGATGCGGAACCAGGTCATTTATCTCGATCCTCCTTTGGAATTTGCACGCGCGAGCTGGTTCCTCCAGCTTCAAGACTGGCTTGGCGTCGTCTGCAACCTGAAGAAGATCAAGGCAACTCGCTACCAAATGAGCCTGAGTCTAAACACGACGGCCCAAGATGAGCCTCGTTTCAACGATCTGCCTGCTGAGTGCACCGAGATGCTCATGCGTGTCCATGGTTCCGTCGACAAGAAGCTTCAGGAGATTGGAGCGTACGTCGACAAATGGTTGCAATTTCAGTCCCTCTGGGACTTGCAGTCAGATCAGGTCTACGAAATACTTGGTGACCAGCTTTCGCGGTGGTTGCAGCTTTTGCAAGAGCTTCGCAAGACGCGATCGACGTTTGACACATCTGAGGTCAGCCGCTCATTCGGCCATGTCACCATCGACTATGATCAGGTCCAGACCAAGGTTAATGCCAAGTATGATCAATGGCAGCATGACATCCTGCTCAAGTTTGCCAGTCGCCTCGGAAACCGCATGCGGGAGGTCCATGCTGAGATTGAGAAAGCTCGGCGAGACTTGGAAAGTCATAGTCTGGAAGCATCGTCCACGGCGCAAGCTGTACAATTCATTACAATTGTGCAGAGTTGCAAACGACAGGTCAAGCTTTGGGCGCCAGAAGTTGAAATATTCCGCCAAGGTGAATCCACCCTGGTAAGGCAGCGGTACCAGTTCCCCAATGACTGGCTTCATGCGGAACAGGTCGATGGCATGTGGGACGCACTGAATGAGCTTCTCGCACGCAAATCGAAGATTGTTCAGGATCAGACGGACGCTTTGCGAGCAAAGATCGTCGCCGAGGACAAGGTCGTTGCCGATAAGATCACCGAAGTGGCACAGCAGTGGAATGAGGAGAAGCCAGTGTCTGGCACCATACCTCCTGACGAGGCCAATGCCACCCTCAGCTCTTTCGAGATGAGAATCACTCAGCTCCAGGAAGAATTCGCCATGGTTTCCAAGGCCAAGGAAGCCCTCGACCTTCCTGCGTCCGCAGATTCGTCTCTTGGTGTGATATTGGAAGAGGTTCAAGACTTTAAGTCTGTCTGGGCTTCACTTTCCCTGATATGGAAGAGTCTGAATGAGCTTCGCGAGATGCTATGGACCAGCGTTCAGCCAAGAAAGATCAGGTCATCGATTGATGGCCTCATCAAGATGACGAAGGAGATGCCCAGCAGAATGCGGCAGTACGCTGCGTTTGAACATATCCAGAATATTCTCCGGCAGTATTTGAAAGTCAACTCGCTGCTGGGAGACCTCAAGTCAGAGGCCGTGCGAGACCGACACTGGACTAAGATCTGGAAGCAGATCAAGCCTGGCAAGCGGTACTCTCCCGTCTCCATGACATTAGGAGATGTTTGGGACTTGAACCTCGTGGCGACCGAAGTCATTATCAAGGACGTGATTGCTCAAGCCCAGGGCGAGATGGCCCTGGAAGAATTCCTACGGCAGGTGAAGGAGGACTGGACGAATTACCATCTTGAACTCGTCAATTACCAGAACAAATGCCGCCTCATTCGAGGTTGGGATGAGCTATTCGCAAAATGCAGCGAAAATCTCAACTCGCTCCAGGCGATGAAGCACTCTCCGTACTACAAAGAATTTGAGGAGGAAGCCTCCACCTGGGAGGATAGGCTCAATCGCGTGCACGTTCTTTTCGACGTCTGGATTGACGTACAGCGCCAATGGGTCTACCTCGAGGGTGTCTTCACTGGCAATGCGGACATCAAGCACCTGCTTCCGATCGAGTCTTCGAGGTTCCAGAACATCAACAGCGAGTTCTCGGCGGTTATGAAGAAGGTGTACAAGCAGCCCACTGTCCTTGACGTCCTGAACATACCAAATGTACAGAAATCTCTGGAGCGCTTGGCGGAGCTGCTTAACAAGATCCAGAAAGCGTTGGGCGAGTATCTCGAGAAGGAGCGCGTCTCATTCCCTCGATTCTATTTCGTCGGTGACGAGGACCTCCTGGAAATGATCGGCAACAGCAATGACACTTTACGTATTGCTAAGCACTTCAAAAAGATGTTTGCTGGTCTCTCTGGCCTTGTCATGGACGGGGAGGAGGGCGTTATTTCCGGCTTTACCTCCAAGGAGGGCGAGGTTGTGCGTCTCAAGAAAGAAATCTCGGTAATCAAGACTCCCAAGATCAACGACTGGCTCGCACTCCTGGAAAGCGGGATGAAAGCAACGCTTGCCGAGTTACTGGCCGAGGCTGTCGAACAATACACGCCCATCTTCTCCAGCGAGAGTATCGAACAGTCAGCCCTAAGCGAGTTCATGGCAGCCTATCCCAGTCAGATTGTGGTCTTGGCAACTCAGGTTGTTTGGACCACTGCCATTGACCAGGCCCTTAATGACGGCGGCAAAGATCTCCAAGCTTTGTTCGAGCGGGAGGTCCAGGTCCTTCGCCTTCTCGCGGACACGGTTTTGGGCGACCTGGAGGTACTGATGAGGAAGAAGTGCGAGCAGCTTATCACCGAATGTGTTCATCAACGAGATGTCATTGAGAAGCTTGTAAAGCTCAACGCCACGTCTCCAACACACTACATGTGGCTCCTCCAGATGCGTTATGTCTATAGCCCTCAGGGGGAGTTCCTAGACCGACTACACATTAAGATGGCGAATGCCAAGCTCAACTACGGCTTCGAGTATCTCGGCGTCCCTGACAGGCTTGTCCGAACGCCTCTCACTGACAGGTGCTTCCTCACTCTCACACAAGGACTTTGCCAGCGTCTGGGAGGGTCTCCTTACGGCCCTGCCGGTACTGGCAAGACAGAGTCTGTCAAGGCGCTTGGCGTCGAGCTCGGCAGATTCACTCTGGTCTTCTGCTGTGATGACACGTTCGACTTCCAGGCCATGGGTCGTATCTTCCTTGGTATTTGCCAGGTCGGAGCTTGGGGTTGTTTCGACGAGTTCAACCGTCTCGAAGAGCGAATTCTGTCTGCAGTCTCCCAACAGATCCAGAACATTCAGCTCGGTCTGAAGCAAGGTGCCGAGGATGACAAAGCTCAGATTGAGCTTGTTGGTCGCCAGCTTCACGTCAATGAGGACACGGGCATCTTCATCACGATGAACCCTGGTTATGCTGGTCGTTCCAATCTGCCAGACAATCTCAAGAAGCTATTCCGCAGCGTGGCCATGTCTAAGCCTGACAAGGAGCTCATCGCGGAAGTCATGCTGTACTCACAAGGCTTTAATCAGGCTAAGCAACTTTCGAAGCAAACAGTCCCTTTCTTCGACCAATGCTCAGCTAAGCTGTCGAAACAAGCGCATTACGACTTCGGTCTGCGTGCTCTGAAGAGCGTCCTGGTGAGCTCGGGTGGACTGAAGCGTGCCCGACTCATCGAAAGCGGAGGCAACCTGGGCGCAGAGGAAGTGGTGGAACCAGAAATCATTGTCCAAAGCATCCGCGAGACTATTGCGCCCAAGCTGATCAAGTCTGATGTTGACATTATGATGGACATCGAAGAGGTCTGCTTCCCTGGCGTCAAGTACGTCCCTGCCAACCTGCAAAGTTTGGAGGAGGCAATCCGCCGCTTGGCAGACGAAAGGCAACTCGTTGTCAACGAGACTTGGATGACGAAGATCCTTCAGCTGTATCAAATTCAAAAGATCCATCATGGTGTCATGATGGTCGGAAACTCTGGGTCAGGAAAGTCGGCAGCCTGGAGGTTGCTTCTTGACGCGCTTCAACAAGTCGAGAATGTGGAGGGTGTTTCCCATGTCATTGACTCGAAGGTCATGTCCAAGGAGGCACTGTACGGAAACCTAGACTCCACCACCCGAGAATGGACGGATGGTTTGTTCACGAGTATTCTTCGGAAGATCGTGGACAACCTCCGTGGCGAGGATACCAAGCGCCACTGGATCGTCTTTGATGGCGATGTCGACCCTGAGTGGGTCGAAAACTTGAACAGTGTGCTCGATGACAATAAGCTGCTCACTCTCCCCAACGGCGAGCGTCTCAATCTGCCACCTAATGTCCGCATCATGTTCGAAGTGGAGACATTGAAGTACGCCACACTCGCAACAGTCAGTAGATGCGGTATGGTCTGGTTCAGCGAAGATACTGTCACGCCTAGCATGATGGTCACCAACTACCTCGAGACACTACGCACGGTTGCGTTTGAGGATCTAGACGAAGACGCGGTGGCCACTGGACAGAGCTCCGCGAAGGCCCTGGCCGTGCAAACCCACGCTGCTGATCTCCTCCGCTCGCATCTCGAGTCTGAGGGCTTCATCCTGGCCGCTTTGCAACAAGCAGAAGGCTACAACCACATCATGGAGTTTACAGTGGCGAGAGTGCTCAACACCTTGTTTTCGCTACTCAACAAATCTGTCCGGGACATCATCGAGTACAACTCCCAGCACGTTGACTTCCCTCTGGATCCCGAACAGGTGGAGAGCTTCGTTGCCAAGAAGCTGTTGCTGGCTCTGGTCTGGGCTCTCACCGGCGACTGCCCTTTGAATGATCGCAAGTCATTCGGAGACAGCCTGTGTGGTCTTGCCGATTTTGGTTCACCACCATTGGATGGATCCAGCGCCCTGATTGATTTCGACGTTTCTCTCCCACAAGCCGAATGGACACCTTGGCAGAATCAGGTCCCGACAATCGAAGTCAACACGCACTCCATCACACAGACCGATGTGGTCATCCCGACTCTGGACACTGTCCGGCACGAAGATGTCCTGTACTCGTGGTTGGCTGAACACAAGCCTCTTCTTCTGTGCGGACCGCCAGGCTCTGGTAAGACGATGACTCTGTTCAGCGCATTGCGCAAGCTTCCAAATATGGAAGTCGTTGGCCTCAACTTCTCGAGTGCTACTACACCCGACCTCCTGATCAAGACGTTCGAGCAATACTGCGAGTACAAAAAGACACTGAATGGAGTAACGCTGTCTCCAACCCAAATTGGGCGGTGGCTCGTCATATTCTGTGACGAAATCAATTTACCAGCTCCGGATAGATACGGCACGCAGAGAGCCATATCCTTCATTCGTCAGCTAGTTGAGCACAACGGCTTCTGGAGAACTTCCGACAAGTCGTGGGTGACCCTCGACAGGATCCAATTCGTTGGTGCCTGCAACCCGCCCACAGATGCTGGACGTACGCCTATGGCTGCTCGGTTCCTCCGACATGCTCCTCTCATCATGGTTGACTACCCAGGCGAGCAATCTCTCCACCAAATCTACGGAACATTCAACTCTGCCGTGCTCAAGATCATCCCCTCCCTGCGTGGTTATGCAGAGGCCCTCACTCAGTCCATGGTCCGGTTCTTCCTTGAGTCTCAACAGCGTTTCACCACCAAGATCCAGCCTCATTACGTGTACAGTCCGCGTGAGCTGACTCGCTGGGTTCGTGGTGTGTACGAGGCAATCCGGCCCCTCGAGACTCTGTCTGTTGAGGGCTTGGTAAGGATATGGGCGCACGAAGCTTTGCGTCTCTTCCAAGATCGACTTGTTGCTGAAGAAGAGCGCAAGTGGACCGACGACACTGTACGCAGAATCGCCATGGACTTCTTCCCGACTATCGACGAACAGCAGGCACTTGGTGGCCCTATCCTCTACTCCAACTGGCTGTCAAAGAATTACGTACCGGTTGACCGGGAACAACTTCGTGACTTCGTCAAGGCTCGCCTCAAGACCTTCTGCGAGGAGGAAGTTGATGTGCCACTTATCTTGTTCAACGATGTCCTGGAGCATGTCCTTCGCATTGATCGTGTCTTCCGGCAACCCCAGGGTCATCTCATTCTCATTGGCGTCAGCGGCTCAGGAAAGACAACCCTATCTCGCTTCGTCGCCTGGATGAACGGTCTAAAGGTCTATCAAATCAAAGTGCACGGCAAATATTCAGCCGAGGACTTCGACGAGGACCTGAGGGAAGTCTTGCGGCGCTGCGGCTGCAAGGGCGAGAAGATGTGCTTCATCATGGACGAGTCTAACGTGCTTGACTCCGGTTTCCTCGAGAGAATGAACACGTTGCTCGCCAATGCTGAGGTGCCCGGTCTCTTTGAAGGCGATGACTTCGCAGCCTTGATGACGGCCTGCAAGGAAGGTGCACAGCGTCAAGGGCTGCTCCTTGATTCCCAGGAGGAGCTGTACAAGTGGTTCACCTCACAAATCGTCAAGAACTTGCATGTCGTCTTCACGATGAACCCACCAGAGGATGGTCTCTCTTCCAAGGCTGCCACTAGTCCTGCATTGTTCAATCGATGCGTTCTCAACTGGTTCGGCGACTGGTCGGATCAAGCCCTGTTCCAGGTTGCTCACGAGTTGACACACTCTGTGGATCTTGACCGCTCCAACTTCCAGGCGCCCGACACGATTCCTATCGCATACCGTGGCCTCAACCTGCCTCCTTCACACAGAGAATCAGTTGTCAACTCTATGGTCTACATCCACTACTCTCTCCAGCGCTTCAATGTTAAATTGCTGAAGCAGCAGGGCAAGGTCACCTTTTTGACGCCGCGTCACTTCTTGGATTTCGTGGCACAGTATGTCAAGTTGTACAATGAAAAGCGCGAAGATCTTGAGGAACAACAGCGCCATCTCAACGTCGGTCTTGAGAAGCTCAGGGACACCGTGGACAAGGTCAGAGACCTTCGCGAGAGTCTTGCTGAGAAGAAGGCCCAGCTAGAGCAGAAAGACATCGAGGCAAATGAGAAGCTGCAACGCATGGTCGCCGACCAAAGGGAGGCTGAGCAGCGCAAGAACACGTCTCTTGAAGTCCAGGCTGCCCTCGAGAAGCAAGAAGCCGAGGTCGCAACGAGAAAGAAGGTTGTGTTGGAAGATCTAGCGAAGGCAGAGCCTGCAGTCGAGGAAGCCAAAGCCAGCGTCAGCAACATCAAGCGTCAGCACCTCACTGAAGTTCGGTCCATGAACACGCCACCACAAGGCGTCAAGCTTGCGTTGGATTCCGTCTGCACGCTCATCGGCCACAAGGTCAATGACTGGAAGGCTGTTCAGGCCGTTGTGCGAAGAGATGACTTCATTGCGAGCATCATCAACTTTAACAATGAGAAGCAGATGACCAAGAACCTTCGGGTAAAGATGAGGAATGAATTCTTGTCCAACCCCGAATTCACCTTTGAGAGGGTCAACCGCGCCAGTAAGGCCTGTGGTCCTCTGGTCCAGTGGGTTGAGGCTCAAGTCAACTTTGCCGAAATCCTCGACCGAGTTGGCCCACTGAGGGCGGAGGTCGAGCAGCTGGAGGAGCAAGCTCTGCAGACCAAGGCTGAGGCTAAGGCGATTGAGAACAACATCACCCACCTGGAGCAGAGCATTGCCACTTACAAGACGGAGTATGCGGCGCTGATTAGCGAGACGCAGGCTATCAAATCCGAGATGTCCAGGGTGCAGTTCAAGGTCGACCGAAGCGTCAAGCTGCTCGACAGCCTTTCCTCCGAGCGTGTCCGTTGGGAAGAGGGCAGCAAGTCCTTCGAGACACAGATCAGCACATTGGTGGGAGACGTGCTTGTCGCCGCTGCTTTCCTTGCCTACAGCGGTCTATACGACCAGACGTTCCGCAAGTCCATGATGGAGGATTGGCTACACCAGTTGCACCTGTCTGGCATCCAGTTCAAGCCGCACAACCCAATGACTGAATACCTGTCCACCGCCGATGAGCGTCTCGGGTGGCATGAAAACAGCTTGCCCGTGGATGACTTGTGCACTGAGAACGCTATCGTCCTGAAGCGCTTCAACAGGTACCCGTTGATTATCGATCCCTCGGGCAGAGTCAATGAGTTCCTGCAAAAGGAATGCAAGGAACGTCGCTTGACCGTCACCAGTTTCCTGGACGACTCCTTCACCAAGCAGCTTGAGAGCTCGCTCCGTTTCGGCAACCCAATTCTCATCCAGGATGCGGAGCATCTCGATCCCATCCTCAACCACGTGCTGAACAAAGAATACCAGAAAACGGGAGGCCGTGTGCTCATTCAGCTTGGAAAGCAGCAGATCGACTTCTCACCGGCCTTCAAGCTCTACCTTTCCACGAGGGATCCATCTGCGACATTTGCACCGGACATCTGCAGTCGAACCACGTTCGTCAACTTCACTGTCACACAGAGCAGTCTTCAGACCCAGTCGCTTAACGATGCGCTGAAGTCTGAGCGGCCAGATGTGGATGAGAGGCGATCAAACCTCATCAAGCTACAGGGCGAGTTCAAGGTCCACCTGCGACAGCTTGAGAAGCGCCTGCTGCAAGCACTCAACGAGTCTCGCGGTAACATCCTGGATGACGATAATGTCATTGAAACCTTGGAGACTCTCAAGACTGAGGCAGCCGAAATTTCAGCCAAGATGAGTAACACTGAAGGTGTCATGGCTGAGGTCGAGCAGATCACGCTTGAGTACGATGTCATTGCCAAGTCTTGCAGTGCCGTGTACGCTGTTCTTGAACAGCTGCACTACCTCAACCACTTCTATCAGTTCTCTCTGCAGTATTTCCTCGATATCTTCCACGGCGTGCTCCATGGTAATCCAAACCTGGCCAAGGAGACAAATCACAAAGTGCGCCGTGACATTATCGTCAGGGATCTGTTCATCGCCGCCTTCAAGAGGACTGCTCTTGGTCTACTCCAGAAAGACCGCATTACTCTTGCTATGCTCCTCGCCCAAGCATCTCCGTACAAGATGGACAGCACTCTCATTGACAATATCTTGGACGATAAGATCGAGGGCAAGGATGTCTCCACTGTGGCGGAGGCCAAGGAAGAGGCGTTCGCACGGGCCAGGAAGCTACCAAGTCTGAAGGAGAGAATCGACCAGGTCTCTTCCAGCGACTGGGATCAGTTCTTCTCCCAGGAGCTTGCTGAGAACTTCGTTCCAAAGGTCTGGGACGACAGCACAGATGACAACGATAAGGCTCTCTTGTCTCTGCTCCTAGTCAAGCTTTTCCGTCTTGACCGCTTCGTGCCTGCGGCAGAGCGCTTCGTGGCCTTGGTGTTTGGACCTGAGCTGTTTGACATCGTGGAAGATCTCAAGGCTACCGTGACCCAGGTACCCGCCACACGACCGATTGCTCTGGTGTCTAGCCCTGGCTTCGATGCTAGTTACAAGGTTGACAGCTTGGTGGAGAGAACACGTGTTAGGTGCACGAATATTGCTATGGGTTCCAACGAAGGCGTTGCGAGCGCCGACAAAGCCATTAGCAATGCGGCACAAATGGGATCCTGGGTGCTGGTCAAGAATGTCCATCTTGCACCAACTTGGCTGCAGAGCCTCGAGAAGCGCATGGAATCACTCAACCCCAACCCGGAGTTCAGGCTCTTCCTGTCCATGGAGGCGAGCCCCAAGATCCCCGTCAACCTGCTCCGTGCCTCTCGCGTGCTCATGTACGAGCAACCTGCCGGTGTCAGGGCCAACATGAAAGACTCTATGTCTTCGCTTTCCGCGAGACCCTCCAAGAGCCCTGTTGAGCGGCAGAGGCTGTACCTGCTGCTTTCCTTCCTGCATGCTGTTGTCCAAGAGCGCTTGCGTTATGCGC
>JACBFG010000026.1:169878-227525 GCA_013435955.1 Diaporthe sp. HANT25 | reverse complement strand
CCCCCCCCCTCTAAGCATCGGCTCTTACTGACAAATCGTAGTATGAATGCTCGGCCTTTGTGATTGATACATGGGTCGAAACAGTCGCCCAAAACCGGACAAACATCGCACCCCAGAATATCCCATGGGAAATGATTCGGTACCTTGTCACAGAAACGTATGGCGGCAAGATCGACGACGAGGGCGACTACAAGCTCCTCACAGAGCTGGTTCACTCCTTCCTGACACCGGCAGCCTACGATATTGGCCACAAGCTGGTCGAGGGTGGTGACAAGGAGGGCAACCTGGAGGTGCCGTCGGGCACGTCTATGCAGGACTTCATGGGATGGATCCACAAGCTTCCCGAGCGTGAACCGCCCACGTACCTGGGCTTGCCAGCCAATGCAGAGAAGCTGCTGCTGGTCGGGCTAGGACAGAGCATGATCCAGAACTTGAGGAAGGTGACGGACCTGCTGGACGAGGGTGAACAGTTGGTGACCGAAGCAGCGCAGGCTGCGTAATAGAGCAAAGGCGAATACAAAGTCCGAGTGGGACAGTATGTGCGCGCACGCGAGTGAGAGTTTGGGAGTGGCCGCGTCTTGTTTTCTGGAGATTATTACAGCATTTTGGTCTCTTTTTCCTAGGCTCTTTTTCATCTATCTGGGCGTCTGGCGGAAGAGAAGCTGGGAACTTGGTTGCTGCCTTCGTCACAGACAGATACCCCTTTTACCGAGAGATGGCTTCTTTTGTGTCACATTTGTACTTAGACTTGTAGAGAAATTCAGTTGAATATTTCTCGTTGAATATTTCTCATTGCTTATCCGCGCGGGCCACAGAACAAACAGTTGTGCAATTCCTGTGGAGACCAGGAGCCGACTGATCCGGACTGTACAGCCTCGCCGATCCACTGTGCTGGATATGCTGGTACTGTAGTTTTCAATGTTGTGGCGCCAACAGACAGTTTTTACGCGCGACCCATCTTGAACTGGCGGTGGAACCAGCACATGCGGGGTCCCTCAGCCTTCGGGGCCCGCTCAGACAAGGGAAGTAAAAATGCGTTCTAGAGATCTTGAGCCGATGAGCCGGGACCTACACCATCAGCTGTTTCCTGCCCCCATCTGGCATTGAGGGCCGTTGTAGAGCACAGATCCATTGGTTGGTTGGCTGGCATAACGTCCTGGTGGAAGCTTGGGTGATCACGTTGAGGGATCGTCGCGGTTGTGGCGCGTGTGTCAAGAGCTCTAGTGGGTCTAGCCCTGCTGCCACGACATTCAATTGCGGGGCCAGCTGCTGTTTACATCTCGTGTATAGAAGCTTCGGTGAGGGACTGACTGACTAGTCCTCTTCTTATCACGGCCATTTCGGCAGCGGGCTGAGTTCACCACATGTATCAATGCCAGCATCTCAAAGCTGTTCCCCCTCATGTTCGTGCATTTCTTAGCGGCCACACAACTGACGTCTGCAGGAGGGTGTCATTGCTCAAGTGTCACGAACAGGAGGAAGCCGGGCGGCAAGAGTACTGTAAAGGGTAGTCTACAGTACTTGTTGAGCCACACCTGCAGGGCACGGCATCGCAGTCAGCCTAACGGTATTCCGTCGCAAGTGACGCAACAATGAAGCTGATGTTGTGTTACGAGCCACCATGGCTGCCTTCATTGCTATTCCGGACGACTCCTCTCTGGGTTAATTCCATGGCATACGCATGGATCTCTGTTGCTTGACCCATGGCGCAGCAGTTGAACAGTCAGTCGGTCGATCAGTTGGATACGACGCGCAGGTTTGCAACACAGGTATAGTACTGTCCCCATCAGAAAGTGGTTCCCCAGGGACCCGGTCAACGCGTACCCACCCATTCCTCGTCCCTCCTGTGACGAACTTCTCACCTCAAAGCCTTGGCCTATCTCTCTATTTTTTTTTTTCTTTCCTCCTCCTGCCTGTGTCGATCCCCGCCGGCTTCCTCATGTCACACGCTCTTCCTTCATATAAGGTCTGTAACGGTTGTGCAACCCACCTCTGATCCTTTAACTCCTACGCCACCTCTTATAAGAGATCTGGCCCGCCTGTCGTAAACTGCACCCCGGGCTTCTGTTTGGACAACCTCGCTTTACTCCTCCAGCTCTGTCAGAGGGAGGGTTCCCGTGTCTTCGATCAGTTCAGCCTCGCGCCACATAGCATACACTCCGTAGCCACCATGGACCGCGTCAAACAGGGTATGTTGCTTCCCATCTCCATCTATCTAGCACACCTGTGGTTAAGTGACATGCCCCGACCTGACTAAATCATATAGCAAACCCCTTCGCGAAGAGGGAGACTCATCCCCCTGCGGCCGTCATTGCCTACAAGGTCCTGACAATTACCACCTGGCTGCTCGCCGTCATCGCCTCGGTGTACTACTCCGTCAGGTCCCCCTCCGACGACATCAAGCATGGCAGAACCATCGAGGGCCAGAACTACCTGCACCTGTCCGGCTTCACGCTCAACTTCGTGTTCATCTACATCTACTTGTAAGCTTCCAGGCCTATATGAGAGCCCCTGGGAAATTTTATCCATGGGTGGCTAACAACCGATCAGCGCTATCCTGTTCCTCTCGCAGCTCGGCTATGTCTATCACCTCTTCTCGGGCGACATTGAGAAGGTGGACCCGGCCTGCGCCGTCGGCGCCCACTTCATCGTGAACAACCTGCTGCACTTCGCCTTCGTCATGCTCTTCGTCCGGAGCCACTTCGTCTGGGCCGAGCTCATCCTCGTCGTCAACTTCGTCAACCAGAGCTCCATGGCCTTCCGCCACCCCGAGTACGCCCGGCTCATCCACACCTCTGTCGTCGCTGGGCCTCTGGCGTGGACTTTTGTCGCTATTTGTAAGTCACGCTCCTATGCATAGAATCGGCTGTTTGGGGTCCCTTGAACTGCCTTGGAAGGGGTGTTTTGGAATGTCTTGTGCGAGGCATTACCCTTTTCAGCTCTTCCCGCGGCTTCAAAGACATCTGAGAGGATCTCTCGAGATGATTACTTGATCGTGAAAATGGAATTCTAACTGATATTCTGAACAGACTGGAACGGCGCCATTATGGTTCCGCATGAGGGCAGCCTGGTTGCTAGGATTTTCGCCAACATCTTCGTCTGGTCTTTCCTGGTCTACGGCCTGTTCTTCCTTGTAGTTTACCATGTGAGTATTTGCGGCAGGAGATTAACCCAGCTAGATTCGCAAACTGACATCCGATCAGGACTACATCCTTGGCTTCTGGCTCAGCTTCCTGTCTGCGTCCCTGGGCGTTGGTCAGTTCCAGCGCAAGGTCGTTGCTTTCCAGTGGATCTTTGCCTTCGTCATCATGGCCACACTGTTCAGCTTGTCTTTCATCGTGGGCACCGCTGTAACTAAGGGCCGTGAGCTCCCCTTCGGCAAGAAGAAGACCAAGACGACTGACGCAGAGCGCGCTCCCCTCCTGGCGGATGATAACCAGCAGCCTGAGCATAATTAATCGGGGGACGCCAAGGTTCGCGAGGCCACATGCCTTTTGGGCCTGGAGAGAAGCCTGGAATGTGCGCAAAACTTCTACTATGCGCAAATGGGATGGGTGACGACTTCGGCTGGGAACGCCCACGTCAACAGACACGGGATGAGCTGGTTTGGAGTCTCGGATATTACCCTCCGGTCTACCACGGTGGTTTTCAAGGTGTTTTTTGTAGCGATCTGGATGGTCGAGGATATTGTTGAAAATCCCACCACGAGAATGAAGTGTCTGGGAGCAAGCGTGTGATCTTTCTATTCGGGTAGGAAAAAGCATGTCCAGTTGTGATGATTTGGTTGTATGTTAGCCTAGCTTCGAAAATGTGATTGTCGTCCGGACAAGACATGTATTGCTTTTTGAAATCCTTAATTAATGGTCCGAAGAAGAAAAGAAGAAAAAGGTAAGTTCGGAATTCCTCGTGCTGCTCCTTGCTGCCATATGTAGTCGGCACGGAAGTGTGCTTACATAATCGTATACCACCCATGATTTCACCTCATCGTCAGGCACATGAGCCACATCTCTTCCATGGCAACAAACGCAGCTTCAATAGAAGGCTCGGAGCTCAAACGCAAATGTCAGGACAAAGGATCCTGAGGAAGTTCCCCTTTGCCCTGAACCTCGGCACCGACATCTGTAATGTAACTCGGATCCGCAGGATCTTGGAGTCTACCAGAGGGGCGCGCTTTGTCCAGAGGATCCTCAACGATGAGGAGAGAGGACATCCGAAGATACGATGCATCCTCAACAACGGAGCCCCCCTGAATATGAGCCAGTCACTCTCGAGCCTTGGTCAGACGGTGAAGCATCACACCGGCGGTGTGGAGGCCCATGAGAAAACTCTCAGTCCGTCGAAGCCTGCACCAAATCTCGACGAACTCCAACTCGCCGCTACGTTCATGGCCGGAAGGTATGATGCATCTAGCTCGTTTCAGCAAAGCTTGACGGGGCATACCCTCCCTATATGCGAGGAAACGTGGTCCATCGACTAATATTGGAATCACCAGGTTCGCCGCAAAGGAGGCCGTCATCAAAGCCCATCCGCAGAGGAATCTCACTTGGCATGGTATCACCATATCACAACAGACCTCGACCCACGCAGACAGGAAGGGCGCCCCAGCGGCTATCATCAAGGGTACCCATGAGGACTACGAGGCACTCATCAGCATCAGCCATGATGGAGATTACGCAACAGCCGTATGTCTCGGTGCCCAACTCGAGGGCGAGACCGAGGAATGACCAATGCACGAGGAGGCTGGTACTTTTTTCACCAAATCCCACCGTACGAGCTTTGGCGTGATCAAATCTCCGACCTCCCGCAGCTCGAGGGACATCGGCTGGTGCCTCCTTGGCTCGGCAATCCCATGCAGCAACGCGCGTAGAAACGCGAAGGAGAAGCAGCCCTGGCAGATTGCCTCTCACGTTGCACAACATCGAAGCAGCAGGCCTGGTTTATTTTTTTTCGGTAGCACAGAAGTAAGCCAGTCCCATGTGTGGGCACGTTGCAAGGCAGAACATCGCGTGTCTGCAAAAGCAGAAATAGCATCAAACCGCAACCTCGTGCGACCTGTGGACTGCCGGGCGAGACTGGAGCTACAAGGGGCCACCATGGACGAGGCTGCCTGCTCGACCGGCCTGAAGATTCGGGTCAGCTTGAGCTGAGACAAGGTGAGGGAAAACCAAGAGAATTACTTTCGGCAGATTGCAGGAAACGCGCCGCGAGGTCTGGTGGGCTGAGTGCGCGAGGCAGCGTTTGTTCAGACGAGGGCGAGCTGGCAATGGCCCAACGAACTTGATAAATGATCGCTCTTCAGATTCACCTCTAAAAACATGGGATGACAGTGACCTCCCTCCATTTTCAAACCTCGGCCATTCAGGACCTTACGGACCTTGCCATTCTTTCTCTGTCGTCTCTCTTTAATGATCTCACAGACCCAACGTCGCAGAGCTGTGTATTAGAAACATTTGAAGGGGCCTTTGATCGTCGATTTGACTTGCCCCAGTCATTCGCTACCAACAACACAACACGGCTTTGCAGTCGGTCAAAACGCGTGCTGTCTTTGCGACGATGCTATCCAGACCGTGGCCTCTGGTCGTCGCACTACTCTCGTCTTTCCACCTGTCCAGCTGTTTGCACATTCCGCCCAATGCCGCCAATGAGTCCCTTCGCTGTCACTATGACTACGTTGTCGTAGGTGGTGGTGCTTCAGGCTTGGTCGTAGCAAATCGACTCAGCGAAGATCCTAATGGTGCGCCTGGGCCCCTATCAAGCTTTGTTCGTTGGTGCCTGGCTGACTCTTCCTTTCCACAGTAATGGTATTGGTGCTTGAGGCTGGAACACTGTCAGTAAAATGATCTGCTGGGACCTTTCACCTCACTGTTTGCTGACTTCGAGTTCAGAGACACGGGAGGGGCAAAGGTGACGATTCCAGCGGAGATAGGAGACACCCTCTGGACCGACTATGACTGGAAGCTTCGGACCGTTCCACAAGAGTTCCTCAACAACAGGAATGTCGCACTCAATCAAGGCAAAGTCGTCGGTGGAGGCACGATTCTTAATGGGATGGTGTGGACCCGAGGCTCGTCTAGGGACTACGACGCCTGGGGAGATCTCAACGATGTCGAGGGCCGGGAAAATGAGTACAATTGGCGGTGGGAAGACCTTCTGCCCTACTTCCAAAAGGTACGGATCGGTCAGGACGAACTTTTCATGGGTTGTAGCTGACGCATGCGGCGAAAACAGAGTGAGAACTTCAGTGCGGATGTAGATGCAGACACACAGTCAAAGTTCGACATCCGTCCAAACGCGGACATCCACGGGGACGAGGGACCGTTGTCTGTTGCCTACCCTCGCTTCTTCTACAACCAATCTGGTATGATCTTTTTGCCCTCACTGCTACCTACCACCGGGGTTTCGTGAACGAAGCTGATAAATTTTAGGCAACTTCCTAGACGGTATGGCAGAGATGGGATTGCCCATCTTGTCTGAGCCCAATGAGGGAACCTGTGTTGGGGCAATGATAAACCCCTCCAGCATGAGCGCACAGAACCAGTCGCGGTGTGACAGTCGCACAGCATACCTCGATCCTGTGATAGACCGTCCGAATCTTCACGTCGCAACGGAGCAGATGGTCACACGGGTGCTCCTGGAGGAACTCGTTAACCCGGGCTCTGGTGTTGGCGACTCCACACCTGGTAAGCTGCAGAAGGCAGTTGGAGTTGAGGTATGTTCGAGAAGATTTGTTTCCACCAAGCATGTGCTGAGATATATCTACCACAGTTCTCACACTCAGGATCCACTCCAGTAATGAACGTGGCCTGCTCGAAGGAGGTCATACTAGCATCTGGCGCCATCTTCTCCCCTACGATCCTGCAATTATCCGGCATAGGCCCTGAAGACGTACTCAAGTCTCTGGACATCCCGGTAAAAGTGTATGTTCACTCCGCTCACAGAGAATGGGTTGCGCCCCCCGCTCAGGGATTGGTGGGTGATGTGGTCGTGATCGTGATCGTGAAAGTTGTGTCCTATACTTACTTCGTAAAAGTAACCTGGCCGGAGTTGGCGCGAACTTGCAAGACCATGGGATGTTACATCCTGTATATTCATGTATGTGGTAGATCCAAAAAGTCGACCTTGTTCCCTTCCGAATCTGAATCAACTCAACCCACATGGCAGCCACCACTTCTCCAGCAGCCCAGCTAACATAAGATTACAGACACAAATGCCTCCTTGGTCACCGCCAAAACAATCGAGGCGAATAATGATTCCTGGGCTGCCGCTCTGAATGAATACGATACAAGCCGCACAGGGCCGCTGACTGCACCATTAATCAGTACAATCGCATTCCCAGCCATGCGACACTTCGCAGACGACTGGGTCGAGCTCATCGATGCCGCCGACGCACGCGATATTAACCAGACACTGCCACCAGGCACCCCTGCCTCTGTCCGAGCGGGCTACCTGGCCCAGCGCAGTTACCAAATCCCCCTGCTCCGCAACCCGAACGAGGGCGCAGTCGAGATTCTAGCGGACTCGGTCGGGACGCTGTCGGTGGCGATGCAGCGGCCGCTATCCCGCGGCACCGTCCGCCCAGCATCACGCAACATCTTCGACTCCCCGCCGCTCATCGACCCCCGCTACTGCTCCGAGCCGTTCGACTGCCTCGTCCTGGCGCGGGCGCTGCTCTTCAACTGCGCGCTGATCCAAACCGGCGCCATGGCGGAGCTGCAGCCCGTGGCGCAGGAGCCTTACTTCTGCCCGGACGACCTGTCCTTCTCCGGCGCCGGCGCCGGCGGCGCCAACAACAACAACAACAACAACACCAACCCCACCGAGCAGAGGAACGTCACGGACAGCAGGATGCTGGACCTGGCGAGGCGGTTCCTGGCCACCGAGTTCCACCCCTCGGGCTCCACGGCGATGCTGCCCCTCGACCTGGGCGGGGTCGTCGACACGGGGCTGAGGGTGTACGGGACCGAGGGGCTGCGGGTCGTCGACGCGGGCGTGATGCCCATGGTGCTCGGGGCGCACCTCCAGGCTGCTGTCTATGCGATTGCCGAGAGGGCTGCTGATATTATTATTTCTGACCGCGATACATCATCTATCTGATGATGATGATGATGCTGAGAGCCTGGTTTGTCTCGAGGAGCTTGAGCGCGTGCGTGTTATACGGGTGCGAGGGCTGTACGGCTGAGGACTGAAGACGGTCTTTTCTATGACTCAGGAGTAAGATACCTTCGGAGATACCTAGTTTAATCAGACATGTTCATATTGTTTGCTGGCATGTCTCAGTTTGATATGTCTAGAAAGGTCTCGCATGAGGCAAGTGTCCTCTGATCAGAATCCTTCTGGGAGCAGCAGGTTCTGCGGCGGCTCGGCTTGAATTGATGCTGCCCCAGCATATCTCTAATCCACATCATAATGCTGCTCCATATGTTGGACCGATACTTGTCCTTGCAAGATGATGAAATATTTTTAGGTGTCACACAGTCCCACGGTGTACTATTTCCAGACCACGTCCTCAAGTATTACTCTGGCACGTGTGAAATCTCGACTACGAGGCATCCCAACCTGCCTGCTCTTCTAATCTACAATATGCTTGTTGTCCGCCCACGAAGGCAGTATATTCCGACACACATTCTCGTAATCCTTCATCATCTCATCCCTAAGCGTGACCCGAGGCGTTGTCCAGAACATTGACCAGTTCGACTCAGGCAGCTTCATCGTGCCGCGGGACCGCTCAAAGTACCACTTATTGACGGGGTTGTTCTTCCTGCTCCTCCAGCACACGCCCTCGGGGAAGCAGTCCCTGACCATGGCGTTGAACACGATGTCCGCGACGCCCCCTGCGCCCTGGCTCTTCTTGAGGACGGCGAACTTGTCCAGGTAGGGGACCAGCCGTCCGCTTTTGTATGCTGTCTCCTCGTCCATGCCGAATGGTCTTTCCCAGGTCAGGATCGCGCCTCCTTCGTATTCTCCGGCGATGATGATGCCTGCCAGGCTCCGTTCGACCCGGTTCAGGTAGTGTTGGACGTCCAGTTTCCTGTTGAAGGAATCTTCGATCAGATGAACAAGCCGGGGCATGTCGATGCAGGAATCGGTCAATTTGAGTCGAGGACCCCCAGGCTTCGGAGGCACCCATCCTGCTGACGATGGATCCGGATAGACTGTTACTGGCATGCCTCTCTTGGCCAAAGTCGTGGGTGACATGACTGGGCTGCTGTTTGGGTTTGCGTTTCGCGAGATGGGTTTGATCCGGCCAAGTGGGAGGGATGACGAATGAGTTGGACGGTCTGTCAGGAGGTTATGTATCAAGGGGTTGTGGCTCTTCCTCGTCCCGACCGTGCCCACAAATCCCATCACGCCGCCTTCGTAAGCGTCCTCGCTTCTGGAATGCAGATTTGCTGCTTCCCTAGGGGTCGTGATCAACGCTGAGGATGTCGAGGGTAGAATCGCAAGCGTGTTCTTGGCCAGGTCGAGGTTTCGCATATGTGCTCTTACAGAAGAGCCTTTCTCGTTCTCTTCTCGTGGGGTTGTGTTCAAAGACTGTAAATGTGTCTTTGCAGTCTTGGCCTCGTCTTCCAGGTTGAGGAAGACATGTGCGTTGTTCCATCGATTCTTGGCGGGGATGCCGCCAACAGGATCCAGGATAATTACCCGGTCGACAAAGGCCTTCTTTCCCGGCAAGGTCAAGCCCTCCTCGTACTCTCCTCCAGGCCCAGATGGCTTGGCTAACTGCAAGCCAGATAGGTAGCGTGTCAGGGTTAAGACTGCTTCGTCAGGATCAATAGGTTGAGAGTTTCCATCATATTGTTGGACAATTGGTGGGACAATGACAGCCGACCCCTTACTGAGAGCCGTCAATATGGAGCTACCCTCCTCAACGATGGTGTTGGATATCAATGGCGAGGCTTGGCTATTAGGGGACGTATTTTGGGTGGACAGCGGGAAGTCCGTCATGACTGTTGTCCAAGGCTCTCCATATTCATCAATGGCCCCAGCTAGTCTGTAAGCCTGTTGGTTCAGACTTCGAGACCAGTACTTGTCGTCCGGCCCCAGCTCGCAGTCGAGCACGATCACACTGACCAGGCCGAGTACCCTGAGCTGCGCAAGTGTCTTGGCCACGCCCTTCAGGGTCGCTTCGTCGGCCTCCTGCGGCAGCCTGAACTTGATGAGAGCGGCGTGGGGAACAGGGTCGACAGGAGCTCGCTTTGTCGCGACTGAGCCCTGAACGAACCTGGGCGTCTCGCTGATGGCCCGAGCCCCATTCGTCAACGGATTAACGTTGATGGATCCGACGGCCTCCGGGGTGGGCTCCCTTGCCACTGTCGGCGCAAATGTCTTCAGATACTGCTTCGCATCCCTTTTTGTGGCCGATGAAGATTCCAGCACTGAGACGTACAGATCCTGGGAGTGTCTTTGTCAATTTGGAGTATCCTAAAACAGGTCGTGTGAGATTTTGCCCACCCTATCCTGAGACCGTTTCGCCTGCGCCTTTCTGGGAATGGAAGCATAGTGTTCCTTAAGTATGTCCTTTGAGAATTGATCTTTAGGTGATGCCACACGGAAATTCTGTGTGGCAGCAGCAGCAGAACTCTTCGAACTGCTAGATTTTGCCCTCGTGGAGACCTGTAATTTGATTCAGCAAGGTGACTGACTGTCTGGATTGGGTTGCCATGACGGGCGGGTTCAGGAGCGATTTCGGTGAGTCAATACAGCCAAGGTCCCAACTCTTACCTCTGCGAGGACCGTCGCCTTCTTCTTCCATTGTGAGCTACGCAGGATCATGATTCGAAGCTCATGTCTCAACTGCGAGCAGGCTGAAGGGACGATCAGATGTTGAAAAATTAAGTGAGCGATAATTTTGTTTACCGACCAAGGTCCGGCGATCGGTGTAAGTGCCTCGGTGCGAGTTGAGCCCCTTTGATCCAATGTTCAGGATAAGCGATCTGATAAGAAACCCTCGGCCGAACCCCCGCCCCCCTTGCAGCAGGCAGGGGGGAGGGGCCAGGGTGTGGCCGTTGTCCTTCTCATAGAGATACCACCTGTACTGCTTACGATGTTTATTATGTCGATTATCGGATTAAGAAGCCTGTTGTTAGCTGTGACTTGCTCCGACTTTGCTACCAAGTCTTCCAGTCGGAACATAGCGCACTCGGGGCCGTTTTGACAATCAACGGCGTGTATGTTCGGCTAACCCCGCGGAGCTTCCGGGTTACCCGGGGTCGGCTTCGACGAGGTGACACCTCGGAACGCGATCCAAGTTCACCTCGAATGGATAGTTTTCGAGATCCTTGAAGTAGTTTGTAGTGTTTCGCGAGCTCCTGCCTTACTCCGAGGACCCGAATAATTCCGTAGAGCCTTGACTGATATGGGGCCCCAGCCCATTATCACAGAGCCAGTTGTCGTGCCGTCTGAGAACCCGCGCTTCCCCGCAACGACCGAAGCAGCGGTCGGATTTAACACAACACGACTCCACGAGAAATACCGTTGTCGTCATCCGACATAGGTCGTATAAATTAGGTGCTCTTTGAGTAAGGACGGCACTTAACTCTTCGGGTCCATCACCTCCAGCTTCATCGTGTATACGCCATCAGTGCTCTGAATACCACAAAGTGTGCGCGAGCAACTTCTATTATTCCAGCACTTACTGTTTACGGCTTCAGTCCGGGTGAACTTATGATTTACTAATACGATCATCAGCTCCGGAACAGCTTCTAAAATTCACTACACATATCTACAAAATTGAGCCCTCGAGAGCATTACGCAGTCATGGCCCCCAATGTTTTCTGGATCGGTCTTGGCAACATGGGGCGTGTAAGTGAAGCTGTCGTGTCAACTCGCATACTCAAGGCCTTCTAACCTCGCTCTAGGGCATGGCCAAGAACATCGCCGAGAAAGGCCAATTGAGCGGCCCTTTGGCCATCTACAATCGATCTAAGCAGCGAGCAGTTGATTTGAGCGCAAGCCTGCCCTCAGGGAAGTCGGAGGTAGCAGAGTCCATCGAGGCCGGCGTGGCAAAGGCCGACGTTATATTCATCTGCCTCGCGAACGATGCAGCTGTCACAGAGACGGTCGATGCGATCGTGAAGGCCGATATCAAAGGCAAGGTGGTCGTGGACTGCTCGACCATCCACCCAGACACCACCGAGGCAATCGCGAAGACGATTACTTCCAAGGGCGCCGAGTTCGTGGCGTGCCCTGTGTTCGGCGCACCACCGATGGCGGACGCTGGTCAGCTGGTGCCCGTCCCTGCTGGGCCCAAGTCCGCTGTTGATAGAATCAAGCCCTACCTTGAGGGTGTCACCTCGCGTGCGGTCATCGACATGAGCGGCGAGCCGTACAGCAAGGCCTCGCAACTCAAGCTGCTGGGCAATACCTTCATCCTGAACATGGTCGAGCAAGTGGCCGAGGGCCACGTGCTTGCCGAGAAGAGCGGGCTGGGGACACAGTACTCGCACAAGTTCATCGAGTTGATGCTGCCCGGGATATACCCTCCCTACTCAACGAGGATGCTGAGCGGCGACTACTGGAAGAGGAAGGAGCCTCTGTTCCACGTGGATCTCGCCAGGAAAGACGCCGGGCATGCCTTGAAGATCGCAAAGGACTCTGGGGTAAAGCTGGGGAATCTTGAGGTAGCGGACGCACATCTGGCACAAATTCAGAAGCATGCGGAAAACGGCGATATTGCGGGCATCTACGGAGCGGTAAGGCAGGAGAATGGACTCAAGTTTGAGAATGACGCTTAGATGGACGGAAGTCGAGTGCCTCATTGAGTCTGGGAGCAGGTGAAAACGGCATCCACCAGGCTGCTTGCTGCACAGCAGGCTGCATAGGGCTGGACGTATTTATTCCCGGCTGGCGTGGGTCTCCCATGCTCATTGTTCAAATGCTATCAGGGCTATTTGGTGAATCAGTTGAAATGTCTGATGTTCTCGATCATCGGCCGATGTGTTACGTGTGTCCCGTTTAAAAGGTGTTATTTCTGGACTGGTTCTCGACTAAGCATGCACATGGCAGTACCACATGCTTGCCCAACAAGTTGGAGTTGGAGTTGGAGAGGCTGGTCTGTCCTGGAGGGATTCTGGTTACGTAAGCGGAGCTCCGACTCGGTAGGCCAAGCGAGAAGCAGGCGAGCGAGCATCATCACCCGTCCAAACCGTCACAATCGAGCTCGCTCCCATCATTCCCACGCGCCAAACCGCCAGACCCTTCAAAATGGCTAACGGGTAAGCTTCAATCCATCCCCGTGCATGGGCATGGGACAACGAGACTGAGGTCTACATGCGCTGACGCTGCGTTGCCCCAGGTGGAGCATCTTCATCGGCCTGTTCATCATCGCCGCCATGTGCGTGGGCGCCTGGTTCCTGTCTCCAAAGGGCGAAAACCAAGTGTGAGTATTTACTCGTGTCCCTTGAGACGCTGAATCCTCGCCCCAGGGCGTATCATGGTCGTGGCCCGTGCTGACTGGCGCTGGTCTCTAGGCTCTGGCGGTCATCCCTCATCCTCGCGTTCGTCTGCTGCTATCTCATGTGGGCAATCACGTTCCTGGCCCAACTACACCCCCTGATCGAGCCGAAGCGATCCGATCTGAGAGAGAAGTTTGTGCACGAGTAAGACGAGTCCGCCCAAGGAACTGGCGGTCGAGTCGAAAGGAGTGGGAAGGACAGGGAGCTGTACAAATAACTGTTCGTCATTCATCAATCACATTGCCGGCGTTGGGGGAACAATAGGATTCTACACCACCAAGCTTCCGGTTCTGCGTTCAACTGTGAAATTCGGTTCGTTGATGAGAAGGGTTGAAGACCCCCAGCTGGGAAGGACCAGCAAGAGGGCAGCTGTGGGTGAGGAGTTCACGACGCCACTCCGACAGGCGTGTCGTGATTGTATAGAGCCTAAGCACGGAGCGGGAGCCTCAATCACTCAAGAGGTAGTGAGATCCTGTTGATGGTCCTAAGGAATTAGATTGCTATATGCGCTATATGGCCAGCTGGCCGACCCAATCCCTCACGTAGACAATCAAGGCCCACAGCGCCTTGCCCTCCTCTGCCACGCTCCCTTCGCCCTGAGAGTCAACGCCGTCCAACCCTGCTGCCCACAGAATAGTCCTACCGATGAGCCAGCGACTCAAGGCCCCAGTCGTGGCTAGCAACGCAGCGACCCCGTAGCCGCAGTCCAGGAGGATCTTGAGCGCCTCCACGTTGTTTGCCACCACAGCCCAACCGAGCGACCTCGCCGCCGCGGGGACGTCGTATTCCCATATGACCATCAGTATGGGGAACAGCTTCGTGCTGCTGGAGACGAGGAGCGCGGTCGACACGGAGTTTGGGCGGGAGTACCGCGGGAGGAAGCCGAGGAGACCCAGCGGTGAGAAAGGCGACGAGGTCAGGAAGCGGATAGACAGGTGGAAGGCGAGGGTCGAGACGGTGCATAGTATTACTGGGCGAGAGTGTTAGCCGTAGGTTCATGCGACACGGCATCTGCAAGGGGCTTTCTGTGCGCGCGAGGCACACGAGACACGGACTTACAGAAGAACATGTACTGGAAGACGATGGGCTGCTGGGCGAGGCGGCCAAAGCTGCTATCGGCGATGAAGTCGGGCCCGTCCGGCACGGACTGCTTCTCGATGCGGGCCCAGGTGAGGTAGACGTCGAAGAGCAGCAGCAGGATCCCGAGGCGGATGATGGACGGGTCGAACTGGTCGTGGTCCCGCATCAGGGTGTTGTGCAGCAGGTGGCGGTAGACCTGGGGCTTGATGAGCACCAGGTCGATGAAGAGCACGATGTAGTCATGCTCGACGTACTTGTCGCAGAAGCGGCCGCAGTTGCGGCACACCGTCAGGCGGATGTTGTGGCCGCTCGACTTGTCGCCCGCCCCCGAGTACTTGGTCCACAGCGTCTTGACGGGGTGGCGGCATTCTATGCAGATCGGCATCGCGGGCAGTTCTCGCGGTCGCGGTCGCAGCAGCTTTGCGGTCTCGTCGCGGTTCGGTCAGGTCATTTCAGGGCATGGGAGGACCAATCGACATTTCGAGAGGGGCTGGTGACCATGGAACAAGTGGGTTGTCGCAAGGCAGAGCATGGCGCGTCCCAAGTTGAAGGTTCGAGTTCGAATTCATGTACGAGTCCGGCTTAGGCGTTGGAGCCAATCAGTCCGGGGTATTGTAAGCTCATTCACATCGACATTGAGAGGCTTTCACGTGGGACCATCCGACGAGCGACAAGCTGCAGATCACGGTTGGCTTATTAGTCTACAGGACTGTGGTTAAAAAAGGGCAGCACTTCTCCGTCATTCAAGTGGAATATCCCGAACATGTGCAATTACTCAACGCAGCCGCAGCCTCAACAACACGCGCCATCACACAGCGAGATCGAGCCCCTGCTTGCTGCTGCTGAGGTTCCAGACCACCCGGCCTGCACAGAGGCTCTCGCCCTGGCCAAGTCATCCCTGCCGGCCTCCGTACTGAACCACAGCCTGCGCGTATTCCTCTACGCGCGCCGCGCCCTCCTTCTCCCCCCGGGCCCTGCCGCCGCGCCCGCCGCCCCGTCCACCACCGCACCCCACGTCCTCTTCGTAGCGTGCATCCTGCACGACATCGGCATAGCAGATGCCCACGCGTCTGAGCCGGAGCGCTTCGAGGTCGCCGGCGCCAACGCGGCGGCCTCGCTGCTGAGGAGGCACGGCGTGGGCGGCCAAGCCGCCCGCGAGGCCTGGCTCGCCATCGCGATGCACACCAGCCCTCATGTGGCCGAGGGCGCGGGCGGGCTCGTCACGGCGTTGAGATTAGGCGTCAGGGCCGACTTTGGCACCTTTGCTGGTCTCGAGGCCGGCGTCCTCGGCGACGCTGAGGGCCACCTGCCGCGGCTGGGCGTCGAGAAGGAGCTCGGCGACGCAGTCGTGAGACAGGCTGTGGCGCTGCCGTCCAAGGCGCCGGGAGGTAGTTGGCCAAGCGATCTGGTGAGGGCAAAGGAGGCAGAGCCGGAGTGGGAGGGGGTCAATAGGGCTTTCTAATCGTCCAATATCGAATGACTACCTACCCTGGCTCCTCTCCGGTTCTCAACGCACAAGACAGTCATCGAAATGTTTCTATATAAGTGCTGGTAAAGTGCAGGACTACGTGTACGAGCTCACTTGGAAAAGGAAGCCTAGGCAACCAGGCGGTCGCTCAATATGAGATGAACAATGCCCAGAAAACCACCCATCATAATAAGCAAATAAATAAAATACTATTCCTTCAATAAAACCTCTATTTCGGGTAATTCCAACTGTTGACTGCTCAGCGCTTCGCCCCCAAGAACCATACACACCGTATATACAGAAAACCCCTGAAACAAACGCCTTGGATGCATGGTTGGTGAGGAACTTCCCTACGTCAGGAGCCCTTGTCTATTTCGATCTAATCCGCCTTCTTATCCTTGGCAAATCCAGGGTCGCTTCGTTGGGGCGTGCGGCCCCTAAGAGCGTTCCCATTCCCGTCACTTCGGCTTGACGAGCCGTTGCCCAGGTTTGGCAGGCCTGGAATGACCTGGTCGAGGAGACCGCTTCCGACCGGCCCATCCTCGCTATTGGTGTCCTCCAGTTCGATTAGGTCTGGCTCTCCATCCGCATGCTGCCGAGTACGACTTGGTCCTAGGATCGGTGTGTTTGGTCTCTTCGCCCATGCGCCGCGCAGCCAAGTCTCAATAGTCATTGCAGCTTTGTCGAGTCCGGTGCCCTGCTTGGTCGCAGATGTGGCATCACGGCCCTCTTCAAAGGGGCTCTCGACAATAGCAGCTGCCTCATCGTTGGTGAAGCCAAACCTGGCGGTTTCAGATCCCATGACTGCCATAGAGGGGAGCGACTCGATGTTCAGTCCCGGCAGATGCTTCTTGGTCCATGTGTTGAAGTAGTCCTTTTCTGGGCCTGGAGCACGCACATTCCTGCTCAGTGTTCCCACACCGCCCGGTCTCCGCATCCATGCTGGGCGGAGGTCATCATTGCCGCTACCAACCCTGCTGCGTGACGGTGTTGGTGCTGACGATGCGTATGTGGCGCCAATTTGCGGACGGCTTGCCAGTAAGCTGTGACGTCGGGAAGAGATGCTCCCGGGGCTTTCGACAATATCGGAGCTGAGAGCGATGCTGGGCACTTCCAATGAGCCCCTCGGAGTGCTCAAAGTGGAGGCTGTGCGCAAGCTCTTCTTCCGCCTCGGTGGGAAGTAGCCCATGGCCTTCCTTGAAACTCTCGCGATCTCGATTGGGTCCTTGCAATTGTCGAGCTTGACCCATCTGACATGTGTCCAAGGTTTATCCTCCTCCTCTTTTGGCTCCTCGACTGCGTGCTCGTTCCGGGACGCGAAGAAGTCATCATGGAGTGGCTGGGCTGACTTAGATCTCGTGGGATCCAATGGGGTCCCTGGTGTGGCGGCAGAGGGTGTTGTAGCAAGAAGATCTACCTCTTTGGCATAGTATGAAGGGCCATCGCAGGGTCTCCCTTTCATCTCACATGCGTCTACGGGGAGTGCCAACCATTTCCGGACCTGTATGTTGTCCCGAGACCACAGGCCATTTGCCTTCCTGAATGCGTCCTCCTGGCACCGGTACCTCAGAATGATGCCCGCGTATGTGTCAGTAGGTGACGTGTGGTGTATGTAGACCAGCTGATCCTCTACCTCCGGGTTGACGGTATTGGCCCTCGAGTCTTCATCGGAGTTTCGTCGCTTGAACTTGCCAGCCACATCGAGCCCGCCATTGACACCATCGTGGCTTTCCAGAACGCTGGCTGTCTTAGCCGCCCTGAAGGCAGCCTGCCGCTCTGCCACTGACCCCGCTGCGACATCCTCGATCCGCGGTCGAGGGCCTTCGGGCGGCTCTGGCCCCCACGCATTGGGTTGCTTTCGGAGGGTTCCGCTCGAGGCTCTGTGCATCGGTTTCCTGGGGCTGACCCCTCTGCTGCGTGCCTCGTTGGCATCTCCGGACCCGTCACCTCCGGTCAGCAGGCTTGTAGTGAAGTCTTGAATAGACGCCCAGCTAGAGCTCCATTGCCCGTCGAGCCAGCTCTTTCCAAACGGAGAGTCTACCGTGTTGGACCGGGTGGGGGCGACCTTGCTTGACGATCTCGAGGTCGGTCCTATTCGCGCTGTTGGGATGGGGCTTGCCCCCCTGCTCGACGATGGACTTGCGGACGTCCTCAATAGGGACGTAGATCGCGAGGAGGCGTCGGCTCCGGTTCCTAGCCGACGGTTTCGGGGGCGCGCATCGGCATCGTGAGCAGGAGCAGAGAGGCGAGCAGAGGACGACATCACGACGAGGCCTACGACCTCGGCGCGGTGCAGTCGCCGGGATGAATGGCAACCATCAGTTCAGGGGCGGCAGGGACGGCGATAAGGACGCGTGTGGCTTGGGGATGCGTGCGTTGTTGAGAAAGGTGAATGATTTAGGGGCGTTGGTTAGAGCCACAGCAGCTGTGTCTGGCTCGACAGCAGATGGTCTCGGGGGGGTTCGAGCCAAGGGATCGAGCCGGACCCTGAAAGGGTGTAGGTCGTGGGTGCGGTGCAACGACGCAGCGTCGGAGGCTAGTGTAGTGTCGCGATAGCGGGATCAATAGCGAGTGTCGGTCGAGTGCTGGAGTGCCGTCAAGGTCCCAGGATGCCCAGGGAGAGCCGTCGTCGGTCGTTTCGATTGCTTGGGAGTGTCGGGAGGGAGATTTGATACTAGGGAGTTGGAATTGAGGGATACGTACTCCATACCTGACCTGCCAGCCTATACTCCAAAAATACCACCCCCAGGTCGGCCACTGGCGAGCCGTCACCTTTGTCAGGCTTGTCTGGAATGCAGGTGTGGGTACATTGTAAACGTCCTAACACTCCCTACCTCCTTACGCTTGCCCAGCCGGACCACGGCCCAACCTGCATTGGCGAGTGCATGCCAGAGGAATTAGACCCGACCTCACACCGTCCTTTACGATATTCCAGCTACAACGTGCTATGGCTACGACTAAGAACTTCGAATTTGCGAGAGTTGGCGGACCTCTTGAACAGGTTTCCACGTCGGACTGATCACGACTCGGTGGCAGCAAGTCGAATGCAGCCAACTAAAGTCCGGGTACCCCGATAACATCTGTGGCCAAGTCGCGGTTTCACTGCCGAGCTCGTCATCGTCGAGCTTGTGGGACACGCTGAAAGCCCCCTTACTCTCACCAGAGAGACAACAACTCAGGACGTTTTTGGGTATAGCGGAGCTTTGATTTTACATGTATCTAGAGAGAATAAGGAGGATATATTGCCTACTTGTATGGTCCCAGCCTATATGTATGTCTACATGTATTTATGGTTTAGACTATGGAGGACTTGGCTTCGGAGCGGAAACGCCCCTAACCCTACTGTGACCTTAGAGGGGCAGAAGGCCCGCACGGACCAAGTCGGGACACAGCAAAGCGGCTGCGGTCTAGCAGGGATTCGTTGCCATGCCCGCGAGGGAATGATTTGTTTACCAATACGCGCCTCTGTCCCGCCAGAATCCGACTCCCCTTCAATGACTACACCCACGATCACGACCAAGCCAAGCCTGTCACCATGAGGGTAACAGAGATCATAATAGATGTGCGTTGAACTTCTCTGCCACAATTCGAGGATCCGTAACTGACAACCCCCGCAGGGCTTCAAGTCGTACGCCCAGCGTACCGTGATTTCAGGATGGTAAACAACATCACCACGGCGTGCGCAGCCCCCTTCACGACCGCTGACGAGCTCGCAGGGACGAGACATTCAACTCCATCACTGGCCTCAACGGCAGTGGCAAGTCCAATATTCTGGACTCCATCTGCTTCGTCTTGGGCATCACAAACATGACCACAGTTCGGGCGCAAAACTTACAGGTGCGGCTCAAGCTGCCCCTCTCCCTTCTGCTCGCGGTATGAGCCGTGGTTCTGACCTTTCTCGCGACTCCAGGATCTTATCTACAAGCGCGGTCAAGCCGGAGTTACGAAAGCTAGTGTCACAATCGTCTTCGACAACCGAGATAAGAACAAGTCGCCCATCGGCTTCGAGGAGTACGCGACCATCAGTGTCACCCGACAAATCGTCCTCGGCGGGACATCCAAATACCTTATCAATGGCCACCGGGCGCAACAACAGACTGTACAGAATCTCTTCCAGTCCGTGGGATTGAACATCAACAACCCCAACTTCTTGATCATGCAGGGAAAGATCACAAAAGTGCTGAACATGAAGTCGGTGGAGATCCTGGCCATGATCGAAGAAGCGGCTGGTACCAGGATGTTCGAGGACCGTCGGGACAAGGCGCTAAAGACCATGTCGAAAAAGGAAATGAAGCTACAGGAGATCCAAGCACTCCTGCACGAAGAAATCGAACCCAAGCTTGAGAAACTTCGCCAGGAAAAGAGGGCCTTCCTTGACTTCCAACAGACCCAGAACGACCTCGAACGGTTGACGAGACTAGTCGTTGCGCATGACTATGTCAAGTACCAGGAGCGGCTCGAGCAATCTGGTTCTGACCTCGGCAGCAAGAAGAAGCGGCAGCAGGATCTTGAGGAGTCGGCTGCCAGGCTGAAGAGCGAGATATCTCATCTGGAGGAGGATGTGCAAAGGGTCAAGTCTCAGCGTGACAAGGAGCTTCGAAAAGGCGCCAAGGCTCAAGCCCTAGAGGACTCCGTAAAGAAGCTTTCCAATGAGCTCGTCCGTTTGGCAACTGTCATGGATCTCAAGAAGTCCAGCTTGACTGAGGAGCAAGACCGGAGAATAGCAGGGGAGAAGAACGTCGCAGAACTTGAGGCATCCCTGCAAGAAAAGACCAAGGTTTTCGACAAGATGAAGGCAAAGCATGACGCCGCCAAAGAAGAGCTCGAGAGGCAGAGCCAGGAGGCCGAATCCAAGGAAGAACTTCTGCAGACCTTACAAACCGGCGTCGCATCCAAGGAAGGTCAGGAGAACGGTTATCAAGCACAGTTGCAAGACGCGAGAAGTCGAGCCTCTGCTGCGGGTACGGAGCAAGAACAAGCCAAGATCAAAATTGCTCATCTCGAGAAGCGCATCAAAGAGGAAGAGCCGCGGGCTAAGAAGGCGAAGGAACAGAACGCCGGCTTGCTTAATGAGCTCGAAGGCCTCAAATCCCAAGCGCAGAAGCTTGAGAAAGAGCTCGGCAAGCTCGGTTTCAGCCCGGGAGCGGAGGAGGACTTGTACAAAGAGGAGAGCAGTCTCCAGCAAAAGATTCGGAGCTTGCGGCAAGAATCTGACGCGTTGAAGCGCAGAGTGGCCAATATCGACTTCAACTATGCCGATCCAGTACCCAACTTCGACAGATCAAAGGTGAAGGGGCTTGTCGCTCAGCTTTTCACACTCGACAAAGACCACACCAGAGCTGGAACTGCTCTCGAAATCTGCGCTGGTGGCCGTCTCTACAACGTTGTGGTCGACAACGAGGTGACTGGCACGCAGTTGCTCAAAGGCGGCAAGCTGCGAAAACGTGTCACCATCATTCCTCTCAACAAGATCGCTGCTTTCAGGGCGTCTGCCCAGACGATTGCGACCGCTCAAAGGATAGCTCCGGGCAAAGTCGACTTGGCTCTGTCGCTTGTCGGCTACGACGACGAGGTCTCGGCAGCCATGGCATATGTCTTTGGCAACACTCTGGTGTGCGAAGACGCCGACACTGCCAAGAGGGTTACCTTTGATCCCAATGTCCGGATGAGAAGTATCACCCTTCAAGGCGACTCGTACGATCCGTCTGGCACGCTTTCCGGCGGCAGTGCACCGAATTCTAGTGGGGTGTTGGTGACCATGCAGAAACTCAATGATCTGAACCGGCAGTTGCGGGAGGCTGAGGCATCGCTCCGAGATCTTCAGGCCAAGATTGCTCGGGAAAGATCGAAGCTCGACCAGGCTCGTCGTATAAAGCAAGAACTTGATCTCAAGTCTCATGAGATCAAGCTGGCTGAGGAGCAAATTGGAAGCAATTCGTCCTCGTCCATCATCCAGGAGGTGCAGAACATGAAGGAAACCATCGTGCAACTCAAGACGGATATTCAAGAAGCCAAGAAGCGCCACGTGGAGGCTACGGCAGACGCCAAACGAATTGAGAAGGACATGAAGGACTTTGACAACAACAAAGACGGCAAATTAGTTGAGTTGCAAGCTTCCTTGGACAAGCTACGGTCCTCCCTAGAGAAGAACAGGACATCGGTCAAGACTCTCCAGAAGGAGTTACAGAACGCTCAACTGGATTCCGAACAAGTGTCTGGCGACCTCGCTGCTGCACGGGAGCAGCTACAGGAGGTTGATTTGGCTATCAAGGCTCAACAAGATGAGATCGCTCAGACGTCTAAGCAGCGAGACGAACTCAAAGAGACCCATGAAAAGGCGCAGGCCGACCTTGATGAGGAGCGGGCCAAGCTCAGCATTTTCGACGATGAACTTCGAGCTCTGGAAGACGCGATGCGTTCGAAGAACTCTCGCATCACGGAGGAAGGCTTGGAAATGCAGAAGCTAGGTCACCAGGTTGAAAAGTTCCACAAGGAGCAGCAAACTGCTGTACAGGCCGTTGCTCACATGGAGAAAGAGCACGAATGGATTGCCGACGAGAAGGACAACTTCGGTCGCTCTGGCACCCCGTACGATTTCAAGAGCCACAACATTGGGGAGTGCAAGTCAACGCTGAAGAACCTGACCGAACGATTCCAAGGCATGAAGAAGAAGATCAACCCCAAGGTCATGAACATGATCGACAGCGTCGAAAAGAAAGAAGCCTCCCTAAAGCACATGATGAAGACAGTCATCCGTGACAAGAAGAAGATCGAGGAGACCATCATCAGCTTGGATGATTACAAGAAGAAGGCCCTACATGAGACTTGGGAGAAAGTCAACGCCGACTTTGGCGGTATATTCTCGGAGCTGCTGCCCGGAGGCAGTTTCGCAAAGCTGGACCCGCCAGAGGGCAAAACCATCAGCGATGGTCTCGAGGTCAAGGTCTGTCTTGGTAAGGTTTGGAAGCAGAGTCTGACAGAATTGAGTGGTGGCCAGAGGTATGTTATTCGCGTGTCAACATCATTGGAACAAGAGCTAACGTACGGCACAGATCTCTTATTGCTCTCTCGCTCATCATGGCGCTGCTGCAATTCAAGCCAGCGCCTATGTACATCTTGGACGAGGTCGATGCGGCGCTGGACCTGTCGCACACCCAAAACATTGGCCGTCTAATCAAGACACGGTTCAAAGGCTCACAGTTCATTGTTGTCAGTCTGAAGGACGGCATGTTCCAGAACGCGAACCGCATCTTCAAGACACGGTTCAGCGAGGGTACGAGTATGGTGCAGGCTTTAACCCCTGCAGACATCAAGTAAGAGGGCAAGGTTGTCTTTCTCGCTGTTTGGAGTTCAGGAAATTGGGAGGGCGGCGTGAGCACTGTACTGTCAGGGTTTGATATCACAAGTGACATACGATCGGGATACGGATTGGCACTGGGGTATTCATGAGTCGATGATGGGTATGTCTTTTGTCTAATTAGTCTTTTTGGGCCCGCCGCATTGAATGAATCCCATGTTGCGCCTCGCTTTTATGCTACACACTTTTGAAGAAATGCTGCCCCCTCTGCAGCACATCTATAGACATGCCCACAGCCACGTAGCTCCCTGGGGCCTCCGGCTTGTCGAAAAGGGGGGTCACCTGCATACCTAGGCAGCCCTTTTTCGGTGCGCCCTCGTCAATCTCTCTGTTAGCCCTGAGTGTCCTGTCCGGCTCGACAGCGTGGCGAACGCCGGTCTCGGGATTCACATTAGGCAATTTGCACCTGCAACATGTGTCAGTACCTTGCGGCCGTAGCCTAGAGGCTCCTTTCCCGCCGACTCACCTTGTAGTCCGGCAAGAAACGTGGAATTCTGACTGGTCCTCCTTGTGAGACGGATCCGTGAGCCGGATCTTTGTCCACGAGTCCTCGTCGTACGCAGGAGTGCCGCTCACTACAGTCGGAGCTTCAGTCAGTATCCAAAGGGGTTCATGGAGTGCGGCGGGAACCAAAGGAGGGCCCGCACGAACCGAATATGTTGGCGCGGAATCTTTTGGGGCTAAGCTCGCCCAAGTTCTCGTCCTTCTTAACCTGGTTCTCTAAGTCTTGCACACTAGACAGACCAAGAACGTGAATAGGATACTATATCGGTCTCGCGGTTAGCAATACAGCTCCTGACTTGCAAAGATGCTATCGTCCTCATGGACGGGGGATCCTCACAGAGTCTTGGAAGCTCACGACCGGCTGATATCCAGCCTCTTCTTTCACCGGGGCACACTTGAAGACCGGCCGCAGGCCCGCAGGATCGCTGCGGAAGAGCCCCAGGCGGTTGCTCACGCCCAGGTAGCGCCTCAGCTCGTCGGGAAGCTCGTTCCCCATGTTGAGCGCCGTGGCCGTGTCCTTCCAGACGCGCACCTTCTCGCGCGCGTAGCCCTTTGCGCTGATCTCCGCGGCCGAGGGGAACCCCACGGACAGCAGGACCTCCTTCTCGGGCACCGCCCTCCAGCCCCGGAGGCACTTGGCCGCGAACGACTGCAGGGCGCCGGCCAGCCCTGGCTTCGAGTGGGGGAACCGCAGGACGAGGAACGTCTCGTCCGACTTGATCTCCCTCTCGCCGCCGCGGATCTTGTCCAGGTCGGGCTGCCACAGCTCCACCTCGACCGTGGCGAGCAGGGGGAACTGCCGCTGGGTGATGAACTCCCAGATGTGGTCATCGCCCTTGGCATCGCCGCCGCCGCCGCCGTCCACGCCGACGGGGAAGGGGCTCTTGAGCTGGGCGAAGGTGAAGAGCCTGTCGAACTCCAGGCCGGTGTGGACGACCTTTGCCCTGGTGACCTCGATGCCCCTGCACGACTTGATGGGGTAGACGAAGAGCGACTTGACCTGCGCCGTGCCAGAGGAGGCATGGTCGGTGGCCCTGTGGTCGCGGAGGTTTGACTTTGACGGCTGCAGGCCCAGCTTGGTGTGTGTTATCGGGAGAGCATCGCTCTTCCGCGGCGGGAAGGGCGGGAACAGCACAAAGACCGGGGCGCAGAATGCACACAGGGTCACTATCAAGACCAGTATCGAGGCCGCATCGAAGGGTGTGGCGGCGGCGGGGATGGTGATGTTACCTGCCGTGGCGTTGGACGCCGGCAGGTACTTGTCCATGTACCCCATCCTGTGCTGCGGTCAGAGCGATCCTAATAGGCTGCTCGGGCTTTACTGTGTGCGATTTAATGTAGAGAGAAACAAATTTATGTGGGAACAATCAAATGTGTTTCCGCAGGCGCATGCTGTGAGGCATGAGAGGTGATGAGGGTGAGCTGGCCCGTGAACGGAGGTTGGTGTTTAGGCCCCCTCGAAAAGCCAGGAGTCATCTTGCGACACTTTAGGGTTTGGGAGGCACCTGTTACCGTCTGATTCTTGCCGGCTCACGCTACGCTACCTACAGTGCCAGTAACAGAAATTCTCTCTGCTGGGTGAGCAGAACTTGTTCATTGTTCAAGATCAATGGACAGCACCAGGACCGAGCTGATATCTCGTGATGCTGGGCTTGGTGTTGCAATGAGTTCCGGGGCCTATAAGAAAACCTGCTGCCGTATCTGCCGAAGTTGTCCCTGGTCCACACGGCGCACGCAGCTCTAAGTCAGTCCCGAATGCCAGGGGCACGTTTGACGTTTGACAGCGCTGGTAAGCTCAGACCACCACAGTCCGGAGCCCCAGAGAGCCCCTAGCCGAATGCAAGCGGTAGCTGGCCGAGAAAAGCCACGTGGAAGATTGCCGGGTGGGGTGGACTGTGGCCGATACAGGCCATTGCCGCCTTGCACCTGGCACACACGGTAACGTAACCCCACAGGGTCGAGACGATGCCCTGGGCAGGAAATCACGCAAGGACTGCGACTGGACTGCGACTTGCTGCTGCTGCTTGCCTGCTGCCCACGGATGATGAATAGTAAAAGTCCTTGGTGAACCCACCGCAGAAGCCCCTTGATATTTCGCTCGCCGCACATGACGAAACCGAATGGATAAAGCTTCTCAATTTTTCTGGCAGTCCATCGCCCTTTTCGTGGATCGCTCGGCTCGGCTGTGGACAACCCGACAACTGCCCGGCCCTCGTGCTGGCAAGTGGTCTTTTCCCGTCGGCTGGCGGTCGGTCACTGTTGTAGATGAAACCCAGTCGAGATATTAGGGGCTCTGTTCGATGCCACTACGGCCAGAATGCGACGTTGTGAGGCTTCATCTTGGCTGATCGGTCCAACGGCTTCGCCCTGCTTATCGAGATTAGATCACTTGCAGGTACTGAACTGTACCGAGCCGTACCGTATTATGCTGTACCGTACTTTTGTAAGCCAGTACTGTGTATCCCACCTCCCACGTGTACTTTTACGCGAATTTCAGAGTCGAGACGATAAATCATCAATGACGGTCACATTCCCCAGAGACTGCTGTTGCTGCCTCTTTGGGCCTGTGATGGATCAGGTTTCAAGATAGCCTCCTGCGGCCCACCATCTGACATCCTGCCGTCTTGCGGGCCGCTTCAAGCCCAGACCTAGGAAATCTAGCCACGGATATCTCTGCAGCAATGGTTCTGCACGGCCGCGGTCGATCGAGCTGTTCCCGCTCTGGGCCTATACCGTCTCTCCCACCACCCTTGGCTGACTGGTTGCTGCAGGATGTGAGCTCTAAGGATTATGTGGCTTGGGCTAACCCCCAACGCACGATCCGTGAGCGGCATTGAAGCAGGCTGGGGGTGGTTTGGTCGTTCGAAGTTGGTTGCAGCGGCCAATTGTAGATGGCCTGCCTAATCGAGCGGTTCCCATACGAGGACTTGCCCAGTTTGCCCGTGTGGGGCGATCTTGTCAACTGACTGACACATGGTGGAACATCTTCACGCTGGACAAAGTGTGTATACCGTGCTGTGGTTATGCGATTACTGTAACTGTCAAGGCCAACAGACGTCCTTCGGCATCCCCGGCTCGCATTGTTGAAGGGTGTGCCAGCAGGCGCCGACAGGTGCGTGCCAAAGATCCACGGCCTAGCCAGTAGCTGATGATTGATGGAAAAGATCAACCCCAGGCTGCGTGCGATACGAGAGGTCGACTGCATGCTTCCACCTTGGTGCTTAGCTAGGTTCATCGATGCTTCCTTCTCGAGAGGGCCAAAACATATTGCAACTCTAGGTGAGCAATTTCGAGGTATGCCGAAATGATGCATGTGGTAGTGGGAACTGTGGACTGAGTGCGCTGCTGTGCTCGCCGGAGATCAGACCGGAGAAATGCATCGTACATCAGGTCCTGGATCCCCTGTGGGTCTGGGTGCTCCCTGGCGGGACCGCGAATTTGAGAGCGTAGTACAATCGAGATGGCTTGTTGTCTGCTACGGTGTGCGAAGCGCGGCTTACTGAGCGGCATCGGGTCTAAGGACTCGTGGGTCTTGCTCGAGAAAGAGTGTCATGAGGAATCCGGTTGGAGCAAAGGTGGTAAGCTAATCAGTACATAGAGTAGCAATATGTAGCCACACCTAATGTGTGGTAAGGGTCCAAGCCTCCAGGCCTTCGGTGGGCAAAAGAGGGTTGGGGTGATTCCGAATTCGCGGTTCTTAACTGGGGTGGGCAGGTCCACCCGCGACCACTCTGTGCTCTTTTGGGACGACGGCGTGTCGTGGGCCATTGGCCAGGGGCCCTGCTCGTACTGCGCAGGCTGGCTGCTGGGCGGCTCATTATCGCAGGTACTGTCCATTTCCCGTCAGAGTGGCTGGAGTGGTAGCGGGTGTCGCTTTCCAAAGGACTGGGACACGGGGCTGGGCCTGGCCGAGGCCCGACAGTCCGGGACAGCAAAGATCGTCAGGTACCCAGACTTGACCTTGGACTGGACTGAACTGGGCTGGACTAGACGCTCTAGTTCCTATTCACATGACCTCGAGCAACGTCGTCGTCATAGGGGAACCCCCCCAATGGCAGTGCTGTGGTTACTCCTGTAGCACTGCAGTACCGAAGACGCATAACCATGCTGCATGACAACGGCCAGGGCCCGCGCGTGTTGAGAAAATGTACCTGCCTGTCTTGCATGAAGGACGGGAAGACACATGATTCGGGATCACAACGACCGTGGAGCATGGACGTGGTTTTGGTCAAGCCCCAACAAATTTTTGGCCCGGAATACGGAAATGGCCCATAGGTTTTCTCGAGCCAGTGACTCGGGCGCGTCAAGGCCCAGGCCTGACTGAAATGAGGGTGCTGATGAATCTCGGGAGGAAGATGTTGGTGAGGGTGGGCAAATTGAAGGACACAAAGTCAGGTGGGTTTCCGCTCGAATCAAGGCGTGTGTAGAAGAGGAAATGACGACCGCAGGCAGGGTAGGGGACCGGGAACAGAACTGAGACCGGGACCAGGAGGGCACCGCTGCTAGGCAGTGTATCATTGCGTGCCCTTGGCTTGGATGCTGGTTATTGGGGCGCATTACTGTAGTATTCCTGCCTTAGTGCTGCGAGCCTGGGAGCCAGCGAGTTTGAGGGCCTTGTTCCCACGTGAAGTTCGTCTGATATCTTGGGACGGTCGGCCCCAGCCGCGCAGGCACAGTCGCACTCGGCTGATCGGGCTGACGGGGCTGACCCAGGTGCAGCAGGACCATGGATGCCAGGCCGGCAGGCTGGCCCAGCTGCGTCGGGAGCGGCAGCAGAAGCAGCAGCGGCAGCAGCTCACTGGCCCGGCCTGTGAGGGGAGAGATGGCGAGATGGACGAGGTGGAGGGCACGCAGCTGGGCAGTCGAGCAGGCTTTGTGGCAGCAGAGAGGGTGGAGTGGAGCAGGTCGGACGGATGATGACTTTGTACATGTACCGTGGGGTGGCAGCACCAACACAGTTCCTGCCAGGTACCGCCTACCGGGCATGCAGGTGTGCACTGGCCAGTACGCCGTCCTGACTAATCACCCGAAGCAAGATATCGCACTGTCGCCTGTCGCATGTCGTCTTGCTCAAGCACCCCACACCCTGGCGCCCCCCTCCCCTCCCCTCCCCTACCCCCGGCGACGCAGGCAAGCCGGGAATGCTGGCCATCAGATGGGGTGCGAGCCTGCTAGGGTGGGTTGGCGGACGAGGGGAGACCAGATGAGTCTTGTCGGCCATGGCTGCCACGGCACAGCAATCCCATACTCTGGGTGGGAGGCGCATCGACCTGCATCTTGGGGCCCAGGGGCCCTGGAGGCTTGGATCTGGATCTCGTTGGGCTGGGCTGGGCCAGGCCAAAGTCGTCCCAGGTCGACCAAGGTCACTCGACACCATTACAGCGCACTCCAGGCCGGCCCACATGCACGACGGCGGTTGCGCCTTCCCGCATGGCCTACAATGTCTTGCAGCACATCAAGTATGGTGCCTGCGGCGGCCAAAATGGAAGGTGTAAGGCAGCAAGACTGGGACTGAGGATGAGACCGAGACGCCGAAGTCGAAAATCAATAAACGCCATCTTCACGGACAGCCACAGACGACTCGCTGACTGACTGCCTGGGGTCTGCCAGCTCCTTCAACAGGATCTCGTTGATCGACAACTTGGGCAGCCACGCAGCCAGCTCCTGGACTTGTCAGAATCAGAAAATCCGTCCGATGTTTCCTCCCACCCTCACCCTCACCCTCACCCTCACCCTCACCCTCACCCTCACCCTCAACACCCAGACCACTATTCTCGGATCCACCACCTGCTCCTCTCATGTCCCCATCGCCACGGGCCGACATTTCCACGCGTGATGAGGGCTCCCCTGGCCAGTGGTGTGGGTTTGCTCGTCCTTGGCCGCTTGATTGCACGCGACCAGGATCAAGCTTTGTCCAGAGTCTGGGTTTCGAATTCTATCATACACAGTCCTGGCAGTCCCTCCTTGACTTCATCTTGCAATCCTTCCTGGAACATGTGGAGCAATTCTCCAACTTTGGCAGCGGGGCGCTTATCACCCAAGTAGTGTTCACTACTACACTACACCACGCCGTGGCATGCCATCGTAAATGCTGGGATGGCAAGGCCGCCCTGCTCTTCTACCCTCCACAAGGGCCCTCTGAGAGGGTGTGCCGCCAGGCCGCATGGGAGCCTCGACTCCATGGGGGGGCTGCCTGAGGGTATTCATTCGTACCCCGGTATCACCGGGAGATCCACACAGTACCATCTTGGCCGTCAACGCCTCGCCCATTGTCGACGGGAGCTATTCTTGCCACAGGAGGCGCCTTTGCCTACTCGCGCGGCTGGCCTGTCAGAATGCTGCTACAATAATCTGCCTCAGGTCGTCCAGTCAGGTCACTGCTGTGACAAAGTGTGGGCTCGGGATGATCAAGCCCTGTGGGTGGTCATGCCCCGCCTGTCCACTCCCATCGTCCGAGTTGTCTGTGAGTCCTGGAGCCGCTCATGGGTCAGTAGTATCAGGAAGTACAGATCCCAAAAAACCTGCAGGGTATTGCCTGACACGGACTGTCAAGGGTCCGTCAGACCCCAGTTCATACACCCATGTGAGATGAGGTCTGAGGTCTAGCCCATGCAGGCTTCACAGTAGGTATGAATCCTCCACCTCGGTGGTATCCCCAAGCTTCACACTGGGGCAGTACCACAGCATCAGCCAACTTACGAGGTACTTGTGCAGTTCCTATTGCGGGGCGTTGACTGATAGTTTCGACTGGGATTTGACAGTTGCATCCCAAGATCCTCAACCGGGCCATACAGAAATACCAGGACCAGCGAGGCAGGACCACTTGCTGGTGGACGCAACCCAGACGCCATCCACCCCAGCAAGCGGAAGCAGAACGGGCCTTCCCTAGCTTTTTCGATACCCACCGTATGGCACATACAAAGGTAGTCCTTGGTCAAGTATAGGACCAGCATGCCTTAATACAAAGCTCATCGTGGCCGGCCCTGTCGGCTATACTCTGTTTACATCTGTCACCAATTCTGAAGGTCAACACCCTCTCCGAACGGAGAACCTTTGGGCCTCAACGGGACCACTAGTCCGGCAAGCACAGCATGTAAGGTCACCCGAGATTTCTGGATCCTTCGACACCTACTAGTCACTCTCATCACACCCCGAACTCCATGGGTGACTAGGTCATATGCAACTGACCCTTGTGTAGCAAAATATCCTCTTCAATCCCCCCTATCACCTCCAGGTAGGGCATCTTCTAAGGGCCCAACCAAATTCAGCACTTGGTTATCATTCGCAAGACACGAGTCTTCTCGGCGGACTTGTTCACTATCAAAGCTCAGGGTCTTCTATACCCACTCAGTCTCGGCTCTGGTCTGCTGAGCACCGTCGGGAGCAAGAGAGAGTCTTGTCATATTGTACTCTAACGGTTTACTCCCACTACTCCTCCGTCTAGCTCACAATTGGCCATCACTCGCCGGCCATTCTCGGCGTTTTGGTCTGCCCGGATTGTCAGTACACTCTTTTACTGGCTACAGCCGTCTCATGTCAGACCATCCAGGTTCTGATAAGGACGACAGCACCGGGGTGTAACTCACGTGCCGCACAGGAGTTCAACATTCCAATCCTGAGGCGGAGACGAGCTGCTTCCCGCAAGGGAACTTATTGACTACCCGGAGTCTCTAGTCTCCTTGACCTGGCAGCAGTCGCGCAGAACACTGTGGGGGGCTATCCGCGGCTGGCGAATACATCTTCGCTGCATACATACCCTTGTAGGTTGCCACCCCCATAGTCACACCGGTAAGGTTGTTGCAAAAGTCGTACCAGTACCTGGGAATACCACCGTCATCCCCCCAAGAAGAATAGCCCTGGCCACATCTGGGGTACTCTCCAGTGTGCCCGCTATCACCCGGAACACTTTCCTTTACCATACAGAAACACAGCCCCTCCCTGTGCCTGTTCTATCCGAGCGCAGTCTTCACCACATAACCACCTGCCTTTTCTCTGCCTGTCAGTTGGCCGGCCAGTGAACGAAAGCTGATCAATAATTCGATCAATCTCAGGATCAGGCTCTTACTGGGCACAGTGGCCCCACAGACAACCCAAGCTCAAATCAATATTCCCGCCCCGTCCCGCTATTACAGTTGCCCCCCCTCCTCGTCGTGGGTATTTCCGGAGCAAACAAGTTACAAGCTGCTGTAGTGGCAGGTTCTCCAGCGAAAGACAACTACCTTGTGAGCGGACAGACTCTTCGCCTCCTGAGCCTCAACTAATGGCAACATTGCACCACCAGGTTTCTCAAATCGTTGGACAGTGCTTCGTGCAACAAGTCTTCCTGTGCTGGATTTCGCCAAAGCCGCGTGCCTTGGCAAAACGTCACAGCAACGCTTAACAAAACCCATCTTTGGGTGCATCATCTGCGGCCGTCTTCTGCAAGGCATTTGTCTCTGCTAATTCCCTGCCACGCGGCGCTGAACTTCAAAAGGCTTTGTCCACCAAAAAGCCGAATTCAAACCAGAGGCGCGGATTGTGCTTCAATGGTGGCCTGGCCTCATCATTCGACTTCGTTCCTTCTCAGAAATGCTAGAGCATGCTAACAATCTCACCCCTTCGACGACCACGACCACAACGACTTCAGGTTAGACCAATCAAGTCGCAAATTTCTCACAGCAGTGCAGAATTTAGGCGCAGGTCCAAAGAGCCATGAGCGAGTACTATCACAACTTCCTGTCCTCCGTGTCAGGACTGGGGGCCAACTCCGGCCTGAACTCACAGGATGCGGCCAGAGCACCTCCTGCTGCTTTTGGCACGGGAGGCAACATGGAACCAAACAAATTCCAGAATGTGGCATATTACTCTGGGTTCCCGGAGCCTGGCCTGTTCCAAGCCCCGAGATCCCAGCGAAACAGAAGAAAGTCGGCCCCCGGTGCGGATCACATCAAACACAGAAGAACTCGCAGCGGCTGTTTTACCTGCCGTAGTAGACGGGTCAAGGTGCGCCACCGCCTCGAGTCTCTCCCCTAGACACCTGTTCCTAACTTTATCTCAGTGCGACGAGACTCACCCCGTTTGTGAACGTGGGTAACATTCAGTTCTACTGTCCAACCCTCCTCTGGGATGCTGACATTGGTGACAGGGTGTCGCAAAGGTACACGAGACTGCGTTTATCCGGATCCCCCATCTTCGAAGTACTCTGTCCCGCATGGAGGCAAGGATGCGGACACCAGCCGGCAAGCAAGTCCGACGTCTTCGAATGAGGAAGAGGATGACGCAGACCAGGACGCAAGGTTAAGCCCGATCCCAGACGAAGACGAAGACGACTTGGCGAGTGTCTCGGAGCAATCAATGCCATCCACAAAGAGCCTCAGGCACATGAGCACGGCATCATCTTTGAACCTGAAGCGACTATTGACCCGGACTCGTCAGCCCTCTGAGACGTCTTCTCAAGAAGGTGCCAAAGGCTCTTCACCAACGAGATCTATCGGCACGACTGGCAGTCATACTCCACTGATGGCAAATTTACCAGATATACTGTTCAATACAGTCCCGGACTTGTCCCACCTTCCAGCTGATTTGAGATTTTACCTGGAGTACTATCTCGAAAATATCACGCACTGTCACTATGGTGTTCACAGAGACTTTAGCGGCTTCTTTCGAACAACACTCATCAGCTTGTCGCTCCGCAGCGAGCCCCTGCTACACGCTATTGTCGCATTCGCGGCATACCATCAGACACTCGGAGACACAAACGGTCAGCTGCCGGAATTCCTGAAGTACTATAACAGAAGTGTCATTCTTCTTCTGGACCATCTTAAGAACGGCGACAGGCATGAGCTCACGACACTCTTGACAATTTTGCAGCTAGCGACAATAGAGGTGCGTGGTTCATGAGGTAGTCTGCACTCTGCGTTGAGTCCTAATCTTTGAGAATAGGAGTATCTTGGGGACTGGGTAAACCTGATGGGGCACCAGAAGGCAGCCCTTGAGATCTTGAGCCAGTTGTTCACGCCTCAGTCCATCGTGGAGACGTCGCTTAATCGCACTATTTTGTCATGGTACATTCGCTTCGACATTCTTGTCGGGCTGATGGGGGGTTTCGTGACTAGTCTCCCACGAGACTGGTTCGTCGTGTTCGACGGGCATTGTCGAGCAAAGCTAGCGAGCGAGCCTGAAAATCTGGACTGGCTATATGAAAGGGCCGAGAACCGACTGCGTCTGATATGCCATGATATCTGCCTGCTTGTTGCCAGGCGTGCCAGGGATAACATGGAAGGAGCATTACTAACTGCGGAACACGAGAATGTTGCCCGACAACTGCGGGAGTGGAGGGAAACCCTTGAACCCGCCCTTACAGATCCTTCGCGCCGGGTAACTCTGCCCTCGTATCCCTCAGACGAGCCTTTCAGTGCTTCATCGCAGTCCGCACCTTTGTACGAGGCACCCTTGTTTTCCACGACATTACTACTTTGCGAATGGCATGCCACAGTGATGATGCATCTTTACCAGGCAAGCCAGGGCAGTCAAGGCCAAATGTTACCAGAATTGGGGAGTTTGTCACAGCACGCCGAGGCAATCGGCCAGATTTTCAGTGCTGGTGAGCAATGGGCCTCCGGTCCAAAGGGCTTGCTGATTATGCTCCACCCCTGCATCACGATTGCGTCGATGTTCCTCCCACCAAGCCCCGTCAGCAATGTATGGCTGAGGAAGAAGTTTGCCTTGCTCGAGAGCTCTGGGTGAGTACTGGTCTCATTGCGCTGCAAGCCGCGCGGCTGATCCCACCACCAAACGTAACGCTGACTTGTGTTTTCTACACTAGCTATATATTCCCGATCACGGTTCGAAGAAGACTGGCGGAGCTCTTTCAAGACGAGACAGTGGTGCGATGGTGGCTCCCAGATGACCACGGCTTCTCTCCGATGTTACAGAGCGTGCGGGCTTTTGCAGACGAAAGGAATGCGGCGGCCACCTCCGCTCGGACTGAGGGCCTCCAGGACATGAAAAATGTCTTTGCGGCTTTGCATCTCGGGGGTGACGTGTCTCCTGTTGCGGGGGCTGGAGGTAGAATGCTAAGCCCTGGGGAGGCAGGAAAGGATAGGAGCATCAAAACTCAGATGGGGTGAAGCTCGAGAGCGGGATATCGGATGGCAGTATTTGGCGAGAGAAAGCTGGGTTGCCGCCCCGAAGAGGCAAGGACTCGATTGGGCTTGGCAATGTCGTCGTCGACAAGCCCGGTCGAGACGCACACAGGGCATGTGAGGCTGAAAGAAAAGGGGGCCTGCTCTGGCCCTGTCCCTGACTAAAGTCTGTTCTTTGCTCCCAGCCGGCTACCTCCGATGGATTCCTTAATCAGTGACCGGTCCAATCCAGAAGGTCAAGACCAGCGGGACGGTCGGACCTCGCAGGCGTCACGTCGAGAGGCTAGTGCGGAGTGGTCAACGTCCCAACGGGTCGGTCTCCTCCACGTTTCTTACTACCCCAACCCACCGGAAGCTTCAGACAACCCTGTCGCCCGCGGGCTGCCGTCGACTAGTCCACTTTATAGACTACCTAACTATCTACTTGGCCTGGACCCGGATCGACACTACCGCGATGTCATGCTACACGTCACTTTCGACTCTGGTCGACTAGCTGCATAGAGGGGCGGTGTGGCTGGGGCTGGAACAGCACAACTTGTGCACAGGAACCAGTGCGAATGAGTGCTATGTATAGCGGAGTTGTGCATATGATATGGGGTCGCGATCGTCCCATTCCCTCCACATGCGGCAGGTGGTAAGGGGTCAAACCCGATCCACGAGAGAAGACGGCCGAGGCAGGTCTGTCAGAAATGGAGTCGCCGAGGGAGGGATGAGATAACGGACGAGGCAATGAGAGCATAGGCCGATGGAGACGGCAGATTCCGCGAAAGAAGAATCGAAATTTTTGGATCGGCCTTCCCTCCGGCCCCGGGCCAGGAAACATCGAGACCCTAACAGCCCAGCCGATAGACTATCCTGAATCGTGACGCGCGGTGTGCCGGTGCTGATCACAGTGTGGCCAGGTACGGCCGTGGGCTGTAAATGTTTCTTTTGTCGGCCGCTGCCACAGCACTTGGACGAGATGAACAGCGCCGGTGCTCCTGTCTCCCGTGGCCCCGAAGCCTCATCCGAGTCCACAACCACCCAGGGCTGGTCCTCGCTGTCCAACCACGAGGAGGCTTCCACTCGGAGATCACGGTGGTACAGGCAAAAGTGAACGGCACAGGGGTATCCGGGGTGCCTCGCTTCTGTGGCTGAGATGGGACGGATCTGTGAAGCATCTTGCATGAGAGTGACAGATACTTGGCCCAGACAGCTGTCTGTCTCTCTCACACAATCTGGAGTGCATATTTTGACTGGGCAGTGGCTGGCTGAGCGTGTGCACGCGTGCATGCGTGCCGCTCGCGTAGCCCGCCCCGTGGTCATCATCTGTTATTATATGCATCGCCACATGCATAGCGAGCTGTCCTTTTCGCCGGGGGGAGGAGGCCATCTTCCCGGCAGCGCATTATGCAGGACCGTTGAAGCGGCGCTGGCCAGTCAGGCTGGCCAGTCGACCGGTTCGATCGGGGGAGGCTGTTGACACATGCTCGGATTGCAGTTGCGAGGGGAGGGGGTTTGATGTGGCACAAATGCATATGTCTGCCCGTGGTATGGGCCTTCCATTTGCTCAGGTCTCCTAGTGCTTCCCCCTGAGCCACGCCGTCAGCCTCTGGGTGATGTGGTGATACGGTTGTATTCCTGGGCCTCCGGACGTTGCAGTGTGAGGTCGCCTTGGTGGTGCATCGGTGCGCGCCCCTGGTAGGAGCCAGGGAGAATCCTGGGAAGGGCAAGCTGGGCAATGTTGTTCATTATTACTGGCCGTTCCCCCCCGCCTACAGCAGGACGGGCTAGTCTAGTCAGTCGACTGTGTGGTTTGTCTGCCCACGGTGCTGGCTACATATGCGGGTGATTCCGAGGATTGTGATATCATGTAGACTACTGTGCGTCTGGCACCCGGGACTTGTAGGATTGCAGGTTGCAGGTTGCAGACACGGTAGTCAAGGTACCTAAAGAAATTCCAGGGACACGAGAGGCTTGGAGAAGCATATTTTGGCGCTGATGGTGGTCCTCGTTGCCATCTAGGCAGGACTGGGGATCGGAAGCACGATGCTTATTACCTAGCAGCTAGTCTCCTGTGGTGTAGCAGTAAGCAGTAGGGCTAGGCGGGCTTATTAGGTACAGTGGAGTGGAATACATTTGCTGCCAGGCACAGCCGAGCCGGTCTTGTCCATCAGTAAGCAATCGGGCTGGCCGTCGCACAACACTAGCGGCTCAACATGTTATCCTCCACTTCGAGTGTTACTGTGGTACTGGTAGGTGCTGCCGCCAGAAACAGGGGGCAACTGGCCCAGGGTCTCTACAGCAATGTGAAGTGGTCCAGTAAGGCAGGCAGGAACTGAAACAGGCAGTCCCCAAGAAGCAGCATCTGATTGTCAGCTGCCCGACTCGACGTGCTTCCAGAAGAGGTCCCCATTTTCAGCTCAGATCAAGTCCCCATTCCCACTTCGGGCAGCTCGAGGAACCATGTGAATGAGGCGAAAGAGAGACAGAGAGAGAGAGAGTGTGTGTGGTGTCTCGACAGTCTCGACAAACCACCCCGTCTGCAATCTGCATCTGCATCTGCCTCTGTCTCTGCCTTTCCACCTCACCTCGTTGTTGCTGCTGTTGTTTTCATCGTCAAGGTCGACGTTGTGTCATCTTATCTCGTCTCATCTTGTCTTGTTTTTGCCTTGTCCCGTCCCCAAAGCTCAGCAACCGGCAAACCGGCTGGGGGGAGGAGGAGGAGCCTCGCCAATGAGCCTCGAGCCCGTTCAGCTTGCATCAGAGTCATCAGAGTCGCCTTCAATTTCCTCGCGCCAGCTCATCTTAACACACGGCCACTGCTGCTACCACCACCCTCGCAACCCAACCTCCTGTCCCGCCAGCCAGCCTGCCAGCCAGCCGTGCATTGCATTGTGCATTGTGCATGCACACACGCACACGCCCAACAAGTCGCGTTGTGTGGTGCGTGCCTCAGGCATAGCAACACCCGCCCGCCGCTATGGCGGCCGAGTCGTCCTCCGAGCCAGCTGCTGCCGCTGCTGCTGCTGCTGTCACGTCTGACGACGACCAGCCTCTGGCCGCCAATGGCGACGTCCCAGCCCCCGGGCCGCCCGCCCAGGATCTTGAGTTCGTCACCCTGGGCATGTTTATCATTGGTATGTGCACCTCACTCGCTACCTGTGTCTGGGTGCGTGGTTGTGTGTTGTTTGTCTCTCAGTCGCTCTCTCTCTCGCTCCCTCTACCGGTCTGCACTCGTCGCACATATTCCGCCTGTGTTTCGTGTTTCGGCCTGATTGATTGATTGATTGCCTGCTTGCTGCTGTCCAACCTCTTTCTCTCTGCTCACCCTCTCTCGCCTGTTTGCCTTCATTCCCTTTTCCTTTTCTCTGCTCGTGATGCCTCATATGCCTCATATGCCTCTTTTGCTCACCCTGGCCAGGCCAGAGAGCAGTGTGCTTCCTTCTCAGTCCTCTTTCCCCTCTTTTCCCATGTCATCAGGATGCCTTCTACTGTTTTGAGCGATGCCACCATGCTGCACGCCGTCCTGAGCCTCTTCGCTTTCCTCTCGTACCTCTGTCACTACTACCTCACCAAACCCTGTCCTGTTTGGGTGCTACGTCTCTTCGGCTTCTCCCGGTCCTCAGGACGAGAATGTGACTCTGTGCAAGAGGAAGCTGACACCACCCACAAAGACGAAATCGAGTATACGCCGCCCAAGCCTCCTCAGAAGGACGTGTTAGGCGGCGCAGGCTCCTATGCCGCACTAGGTGCCCGCCTCTTCTCCCCTGGGCCCATCCAGTCTCAGACTGTCGGGTGGATAGTTGACCAGGGCTCCGATTTCCCACCGGCCATCACGACGCTCATCGACAGCTGGGAGACCGCCGCCCTTGTCCGCCATGACCCGGATCGGCTTACCACACGCGGCTGGAACGGGTACGTCGACGAAAACGAGACCAGGGCCTTCAAGTACACAACCCCCAAGAAGCGCTTGGTGGCCGCCGACCTCAGCGGTTCGCCGCTGCTGCAGTCCCGCTCGTTTCACATCATCTGCAGTCCCTCCAGGTGCCGGGAGCTGGTCACGGAGCTGCTGACCCTGCGCAAGGACGAGGCCCCACCTGAGGACGACGAGGGGCGCGGGGGTTACTCCCGGCCTATTATCATCTGGGAGCCAGTGCCCGACCTGTGTACCCCTGATGAGCTCCTCAACCTGACCAACTGCCTGCCCCTTGTGGACGTCTGTAGCCCCAACCACTCGGAGCTGGCTGGGTTCATGGGCGACTCGGGTATCGACCCGGAGACTGGCGAGATCAGCACCGTCGCCGTGGAGCAGGCGTGCGAACAGCTCCTCGGCTCCATGCCCCTTTCGAGCTTCACTCTGGTGGTGAGGGCCGGCGAGAAGGGCTGCTACAGTAAGTGGCCAAAAAACAGGAGTCTACTTCCCCCTCTGTGGTATTTAGTGATGACATGGGAACAATTTACTGATCAAATCTCTCAGTCGCCAAGAACGGCGGGCGCAAGAACTCAAAGAAGAGCGGGTCGAAGCAGCGGAAGAAGGTCCACGCCGCGCACGGCGGCCTGCAGCCCGACACCGACATGATGAGCCTGTTTGCTGGTCTCCTGCAACAGTCTAGCGCCGACGAGGACGGCGGTGATGAGGACGGGCCCGCTACGTTCAGCTTCATCCAGGACGAGCTTGATGAGGTTGACATAGACCCCGGGCTGGACAAGTGGATTCCCGCCTTCTTCACCAAGGAAGACGCCGCCGCCGGCAGGGTCGTCGACCCCACCGGCGGCGGTAACACCTTCCTCGGCGGGCTGGGCGTGGCACTTGCCAGGGGAAAGACCATGGAGGAGGCCGCGTGCTGGGGCAGCATCGCGGCAAGCTTCGCCATCGAGCAGGTCGGCGTCCCCGAGCTGGGCAGGGACGACGACGGCGAGGAGACGTGGAATGGCGACCGAGTGCACGATAGGCTGGAGGCTTTGCAAGCACGTCTTGAGCCACCGGCAGAATAACGTCTGTCTGGTCTTGGGTGTGGGAAAACGAACAATCTAGACTTGCAGGGTCCATCGTGGTGGACTACGAGGCACTTATAAAGCGCATACATATACATATATTGTGCGAAAGAGAAGGGCCAGAAAGAAAATTCGAAAGATACCACGGTTTGATATGGCAGCGCACAGATAACACAATAGACTTGGGACTGGCGTTGGTGGGAATCGATTACCGCCCTGCAATGGGTCGAAGACGAAAAAGAGAACAGAATAAATGCTTCACTGCCACGATGCATACCAAAGAGAACATTTCATCGGGATCAAAGTTGCTTTCAATATTCACAGGACGGACATTGTCGTTTCCGTCCGGAAGCCAGACGCCAGGAACCAACCATCCAAACATAATACCATACCATGCCGCACAAGCCACTCCAGACAGACCATATCATGCGTGCCCCCCCTCACTCATCATTCTCATTAGATCTTATACACAAGCTGTCCATCGGTATACCTGTGATTCATCACCGTTAGCAAGACTCTGCAGGAAAAACAGACTGGAAGATTCCGAATTGACTCACATAATGCTCATGGCGTTCTCGTCCATCCTCTTGAGCGCCTTGATGCCCTCCTCCCTGCTAAACGCACCGCCACTGCGGGAGGTCACCCGCCCGTTGACGCCGTTGATCAGCTCGTCAACGTCGGCGGCGTCGTCCTCGAACAGGTCCGTGCTCATCAGCGGGCCCAGGGCGGCCGTGAACGCCGAGAAGCGCTCGTCGCTGATGGGCGCGGCCTCCCCGGCGCCCAGGCTCAGGCCGGCGGCGCCGCTGGCCAGCTGCGCGTCGTCCTGGCTCTCGCCCGCGCTCTGCGACTCGAGCTGCGAGGCCGGCACCGACGACGCGAACGACAGGTTGGACTGGGACTGGGACTGGGACTGGCCGTTGCTGCCGGCCGTGCGGCCAGAGCGCCGGGGCGTGGCCTCCTCGGCCTCGTCTTCGTCATCTTCTTGCTCTTCTGGCGCCTCGTGCGTGCCGTTGGTGTGGCCGTTGGTGCCGTTGGCCCCATTTGCCCTCCCGCGAGCGTTGGCACGGCTCGCCCTTGCGGACGCGCGCGCCGACCGGCTGTTCCGTGCCGACGCACGCTGTTCGCCGTCTTCGTCGTCATCGCTCGACGAAGAGTCGTCCGAGTCGGAGCTCAGGGGCTGCGCGGTCGTCCGCCTGCGCTTCTTGCGGGACTCGTCCTCCACGACCTCCTTGAACAGCGCAAAGCGTAGGATGCTCTCCGCGGCCACGGCATCGCGCTCCTCGACGCGGTTGGACAGCCGTGATTTTGCGTGAGCGGTCGCGAGACGGATAAGTGTCTCGAGCGTACGCACTGTCATGGGACTTGTACGGCGCTGGTTGCCCTCGAGGTCGTCGTTACGCAGGCCAACATAGATATCGGCGATGCGGTCCGCAGCATCTTGGGACAGGACGGGCTTTATACGGTTCTTTGCGTACTGAATGTATTTCTTCATGAAGGGAATGCTGAGTACTTTAGGCTTCTTGGAGCCACGGCCAGTGACTCCGGCATGAAGCATCGCGTCGTATTTCTCGTAGACGTCGGTGGGCCGCTGAGAGTCGTTCTGCGCTTGGCCACCAACGCTGAGGGACTGTTGGACGTTTTCTCGGACAGGCGCACCTTCTTCTGTTCCGGCCTGGCGGTATCGATGCATGCGAAGGACATGCTCGGACACTTGTCTGTCACGTGTGTCCTCGATGTCGTCGGTGACAACAAACAGAAGATCGAAACGCGAGAGCAAGGAGTCGGGCAACGCAATGTTCTTGTGAGGGTCCTTGTGGGGGTCGTACTGGCCAAAGATCGGATTGGCAGCTGCGACGACACTGCATCGTGCGTTGAGCGAAGTGTGGATACCAGCCTTTGCGATTGTGACAGTCTGCTGCTCCATGACTTCGTGGATGGCGACACGGTCAATGTCGGACATCTTGTCGAACTCATCAATACAGACCACGCCGCGGTCAGCCATCACCATGGCACCCGCTTCAAGGCGGCGCTCGCCAGTCTCCTTATCTGAGGTAACAGCAGCCGTGAGACCGACACCTGAAGAACCACGACCAGTTGTCGCGATAGCCAAGGGAGCGGTGTTGAGGACGAACCGCAAGAGCTGCGACTTAGCGGTGGAGGGGTCACCGACCATGAGGATGTTGATGTCACCACGCAAGTGCGTGCCATTCTCCAAATTCTTCTCCATTCCGCCCAGGAGCATGAGAAGGATTGCTTTCTTGATGTGGTCGTGGCCATAAATGCTAGGCGCCAGTGATTGAGAGAGCATCTCAAACAGATTCTTGCTCTTGGCTACCTTGTTGATGTTTCGCAGGTCGGTGTCGGTGATTGGGGCAGTGGCGATGCCACCTCCAGACTTTGACGCGAGAAGGACGATGTTGTTGGCCAGTATTATTGTCTTGAACAGTGCGCTGCTGTGATTCGCATTCCTGTTACCCAGCGTCCTGTAAATTCCGACAAGCTGGATTCGGTCACCAGGCTTGACCTTGTCGACCAGGTCATCATCAAGAATGACATCGACGCCGCGAGGGAGCTGCCCAGCCGGGGCTCGTTCGGGCATTTCTTGTATGGAAATGCTCTGGTGGTCTCTGTATGTGCACCAGCCGTACTCCGTCATCAGCGGGTTCCCCTTGTCGTCTTCTTGTGGGTAGACGCTGTTCGTGGTGACGCCGTTGGTCATGGTCTGATCTCGGTACTCCCGGAAGTGGAATTTGTTCTCTGCCTCGTTGTAGTGTACACTCTTGACGATCTTGGGCCGAATGAGGGAGGTTCGCGTCACGATACCCTCAATGGAGACCATGTGGTTCAGGTGGTGGGCGGAAAGGGTGCGGGGGTTGCAGGCGTGCAGGCCGAAGCTGCCAGACCAGGCACAGTAGTACATGACTTCATCATCGGTCTGGTCTGGTCGCGCCTGTGGGATGGTCTTGACGATCTGTTTGAGGGCATGGTTGAAAGCAAGAGTGTAGTCGAAGGGCTCTACTAGTAGTCCCTCTGCGATTTGTGGATTGTGGTCGCGGACGTGGTCAATGTTGACTACCAGTCTCCTCTGGTTCTTCTGCAGCATCAGAATAATGTCGGACCTGTAGCTTCGCACATTTTGATCATCTGTAGACAGCAATTAGCAGTCGGTTCGAGCACCTCCGGCTTGTGAAGGAGATACGCACGTGGATCGAGGAACTCCTCGGCCTGGCGCACTCGGTCGCGCGCGGCCTCATCGCGCAGCATAAAACTGTCCATGATGTCGTGCTTGAGGCGAATCCAGACAATTCAGACGGCGAATCGAGGCGGGTGGAGAGTTGACGTCGAGTTTTGCAGGAGAAAATGGAATGAGGGGCGGCGCCGAGGCGGTTGGTTTAATGGGGAGAAAGAGACAGGCGCTGCGACTTTTTGGGACGCGTCGACGCGAAGTCGATTGGACTGACCGCGTCCCGGCGCGTAAAGTGGTTTCACTAACAGGCGCGACCTCTTCGGGCTGCACTGAATAGTGCAGTAAACATGTACTATCAGTTAGGTGCTGGCTTTCATTAACTTCCCTGCAAGTCTTTAACCCCTGGCCCTCTCTGTCCCGCATTGAGGGGCCCTGGGCTGTCCGTCAGTAACGCATACAAACAGCCCGGATGGCACATCTGTTGGCTGCAGTTTATTTTGGTTCAATCGTCACAAAGAAAAGAGGTCATAGGATTTTGAATCAGAATATGTCACCTCGAGATCTTGGGCTTGCCCTCATGAAAAGTTTTACAAACTCGCGTAAAACACGGTTGCAAGAACAGCAAGTCGTCAACTTATCGATCAGGCAGGCCCAAGGTCTGAGAATGTGCATGAAAGCATCTTATTCAAATTTTCATCCTGTTTCTGCCTCCCCTTAACCCTGCACCCCTCCTATGATCGCTGTCTTTGTACACACTGTTGTTTCCATGCCGAATCCCTCCTCTTCCCAAAGTCAGCCTGTTTGTGATTCAAGTCCCTGGATTACTGTTGCTCGATTTCGGGCTCGTGGAAGCCCAGATTAACTCGCCCGCGAGCCAGCAGCTCGCTCGTATCGAAGGGTCCAAATAAGTCGTCTATGTTGTCCATTCTTGTCCTCCGAGCTCTCATTTCCACGCATTCAAGCCGGCCCAAGGGTCTGCTTGGCTCTGCGATTGCTGTTGCGAAGGCGGCTGCTGTGTTGGATATGCATAATTGCTTGCTCCGTAGTGAACCGTCTGCTGGGGACCCAGTGGTGGCGGCCCGGGCGGAGGCGGAGGTGGCACGAATCCGGGGGGGACATAACTTTGCGAAGGCGTCGCCCCCGGTGCATGAGGGTTTCCATAGGTACTGAATGGCCTCGAAGATTGCCCAAAGCTCGTCTGCGTAGGAGGTGGCGAGGCAGGCCCGGGTCGCATCCCGGCGACTGACCCGAAACTTGTTTGCGTCGGCGGTGGCGAGGTAGGTCCAGGCGTGCGTCCGTACGTGCTCGGATTGTAGGCGCTTTGATATTGGGGCATTTGGGTCTGCTGAGGTGGGGGCGATGTTGGGACTTGATACTGGCCGGCAAAATTCGTCTGTGGGTATCTCGGAATATTGTTGTTGAAGTTCAATGGTGATGGCGTAGGTCGTGCTGAATCCGCTGGGTTCGGTGGTGAAGAGGAAGGATCCATCGACATCCTTTCCATCAAGCCGCGCAGGCGTTCCTGTTCAAGTGAAGCTTGCGCACTCTTGTTGGCAGCGCGCTCCTGCTCGATCTGGTTCAAGAGCTGAGCGCCTTCAGAACGGCGGTTGTTGACAAACGACTCGACGTTCTTCTCGAGACTCTCAACTGTCTCCTTCATCTCTGCATACCATCTCTTCGCGCTTTGTAGGCCGGCTTCGAGATCCAGGAATTCCTGATACGCACGCTTGTATTTCCCAACGACCGAGGCCCGCTGCCTCTGAATTGCCTCATATTTGCTCTGCTCTGACCTGACGCGCTTGTCCTGCAGAAGATTGTTGAATGTCATGGAAAGCTCCTTCATCAGAGCTGACTGTTTGTGATTCGCTTGGAGCAGGCGAGTCTGGTGCGGCCGAAACTTCTCCAATTCTTGTTGGAAAAGCTGATTCTCATAGTTTGCTATCGACTTCTTGTTCAGAATGAGGATTTGGGAGATGTCATCGTTGTGAACCTTTTTTCAGTTAGCGAGGACCCATAAATCAGAAACACACAGTAGGCTTACCTTCTCCTTCAGATCCTTGAGGACCTGATTCCGCTCCCTTTTGATCAGATTCAACTTCTTCAAAGTCTCCTCGACCTTTTTGATCTGATCCATGACACTGGGCCCACTGTCATCGAAATCTGCGTCCAGAAGGTTCGGCTCTGTTGCAGGGCTTCCCACACCACTGGATTTTCCTCGCACCTTGCTCACGACCTTCTGGAACAGCGCGTCAACTTCACCATGCTGAGCCGCAGAGCGCATCTCGTCGAAGACATCCTGGTTCTGTCCCAGTTTTGAAGCAAGTTGCGCGTCGCTCCTGGATGCCTCACTCAAAGCCTCGCGGTAGTTCCTGATGTCGCTCCTCAGTGTTGTAGTCAGTCGTCCGCTGGGTTGCTGGGTCCATTCGCTCTCGTATTTCGAGCGCATCTTCTCGCAGACCCCTTCCTCCATGTCCAGCTGCTGTGAACATTTATCCAATGTGGAAATCGTAGAATCCCTCTCAGACCTTAAGGTTTCGAAGATCATGCGTGGGTTTTCATGCCCTGCAACGTCGTCGCACCATGTACGAAAATCCTCGTCTGGGAGTATGTCCTGGTCGAAGCCACCTTTGAGCACCTGCAGTGCCCCGGGGAGTCTCAGGTAATCCAAGCTCGCAGCCATCTCACTGTTTGCCAGATCCACACGTTCCGTTTCGGCCCTGATCAGTTTCGCCTTCTCTTCGTCGTAGAGACTTGCAGATTCCGTCACTGCCATCGGTACAATCTTCGAGAACAGATCCGGACCGGTTATTCGTTGGATATCCTGGCCTGCATAGAGCTCTGAGACTGGGATAGGTTTTGCGGCAGGCAGTTTGGACACAGGAGCAAGGCTAGCCTCTGGGGGGACATTTTGATGGTAGATGTAGTCATTGTCCTTGGCTAGTTCCTTCAGTTTCTCCTGCACAGTCGAAAGGTGCCGCTTCGTGTGCTCAGCGAGAAGACTGCCACAGTCCGCTTGGAGATTCGAGCTTGGTGGAACAAACCCAGGAAAGCTCGAGGCGCCTTTGTTGGCTTCTTTTGCTAGGGTCTCGGCAGCTTGGAGCCTACCGACAGCAACACCATGGGCATTAGCATCGTCATCTGCCAGCGCTTGGTAGTATTGCGCCATCGAATTTAAGAGGTTGGCCTTGATCTGCCGTATAGTTAGCAAAACCACGTTGTGTGGCGACCTGGCCCTAGGTGTTGTGGGAGGGCGGGAATGGCTCCTACCTGGACCATCAGAAGCCAAACCTTCTCGAAGATTGCCTTTGTGACGTTTTCCTGGACGCCCTCAATGGACTGGCTGTATAGAGTACCTGCTTGACTGGCAAGCTTGGCCAAAAGCCCAACCTTCTTCTGGTCAGCTATCTGCTTCTCCAGGAACACCTCCTGGGCCTGGGCGAGGGTGATGGCGATGAGCGTCTTGACGGTGTCGCGGCTCAGATCGACGGAGGGTGCGTGGAGGAAGTTCTCGTTGATATAGCTGAACATGCCGGCGGACGCCTGGAACGAGTGGTAGGCGGTCTTCAAGCCCGACTCTTCCGACCTGGGCTGATTCGCGGCATGGCAGGACAGGACGGCGGAGATGTTGAATATGATGGAGGCTTTCTCGAAGGCTAAGGAGTACTGGGAGGTAGGCTTGTGTGTAAAGGCATCGAACCTGGGATGGGCATTAGCCGCGTGTCAGTGGGGAGCGGAACGCGTCCTCGTGGAACAACGCACCATGTGAAAGAGATCTTGATGTGCTGCTCGTCGACGGGGAAGCGCAAATCAAGCAGTTCAAGCTGGCCGTAGTATCTGTAGAGCAAATCCCTCCCAGCCGTGCTGTCCTTCCCGGCACCTCTCATGTCCTGCCTGAGGCGGTTTAGGGTGGCGCATTCCTCAGCATATCTCTCGGGATCGTCGCCATAGGTGTGCTGTATGTAATGTTTCAGAGGGTGTATCCAGTCGATTTCGTTGGTTGCCTTCAGAGGCACCGAGATCATGGGAATCTGGGCCATGTTTGCTCGTTGGAAACTGGTGACCGGGGGGGTTCAGAGGGGCGGGGTCGTCGAAGTCAGAGGCCAAAGACCAAAGCTTGCAGCCAGAGGTGACGCGGCAGATCGCCCTTCCGAGGTGGTCAAGAGAGCTTTCAGTCCAAGATGTGAACGGAAAGAGGTTCTTTGGTCAATCTCATAACGATGGGAGGCTCCTTGTGGTCGGCGCGGTGCGTGGGGAGGTAGGATAAGCTCTCGCTAGATAGCTTCTCGTGGCTGGCTGGATGGATGGATGTATCGTGCCGCTGTGTGTGTACTAGACTGTACATCAGTGGGTTTGCTTGGGTCCGAATGCAAACGCAGATACACGCAGGTAGTTGGCGTGGTACGTACCGCTTTCCTATGTGGGCGTGCAGCAGAGGTGTGGGGACGGGCTTCAAGGTCGCGGGGCTGCCCAACTGCAAGTGGCGAGACTGGCCGTGTGGTTTCGTTGCTGGTTTGGGTTGTTTTCTCGAGAATCAGAGAAAAGTCGTTGATTTGACGGTGGTGCACCACAGTAGACAACGGACTGGAGTTCGCCCCCCGTCATAGCCGCCCGACGACAGCAACGCTCAGGCTGTCCTAGGCAGAGGCCGCGTCCAACGACGCCTCCGTCACTGCTCGGGAGCTCCCTTCCTTGCTGGGATCAACCCGTCTCGCTGGCCTACGGCTGGAGACCTAGCCGCCATTGCAACCCTGCGCCGCATCTTCCACTACGCAGTCCCACGCAACCAGCATCACGTCAAGCATTTCACATCCAGACATTTCTCTAAGCCACCCTTTGCATTCCTTCTCACGCAAGCGAGACTGCCACCAAGAGGCAGTGTCTGATGTGAACGATATCCCTCAAAATAGTCCGAACCATACAATTGTGGGCCACAGCAGGAACACACAAACACCCCGGGCAAATGACCTGTCGATTTGTGCTTTAGAACGCAGTGACAACCTTGGCACCAGTGGCTGATGTGCTTGCAGACAGACGGACCGTTCCTGCGACCGCTGGACAGATTTAGTACTGTAGGTACCTGCTATTCCCTGAGAACCTGTCTGTTGGGTCTTTAATTAAGCTGCCGTACTTGCGTCAACCGTGCGGCGCATACCTGTGGCCCATTCTGCGACCTGCACTATCTGGGTCTTGGGTGCCATCAAAGTGTCCAACAACTTTATCCTACATGCGGTCTTCCCATCGTGGTTACATGTCCCAGAGTGGTATAAGTGTATCATTCTATTACCTTCAGCTGTAACATTTGCTTTTCGACCACGAGCACAAACAGTTGTACCCACGTTACTAAATGGCTGCAATTCATTTTTGCAGATCTTAAATGTCAGAGTACCGAGGTATACAGCTCGAAATACATACACCAAAGCTGTACTCTACCTAATTCTACCACATCGAAGCACCGTCCTGCTGCAAGTGTACTGGCTGGGTGTTCTCTTGGTTTCAAAATGGTACCACAGCAAGCGCACCACCAATCATGGGCAGGCTCGCCGAGACCACCTTCGCAGAATAACGACAATGTTATTTCCTATCTACTGCATTCTCTTCGGCTGACACTTACAATCTGACTGTCACTATTCAGTGGATGATTGGCATTGAGCCCGGGAGAAGTCTCTCAGGTCTAGTGTACGTAGAATTAGAGGCCAAGGCACACAACATTAATATCAATGCCTTGTACCAAGGATCACACAGCCCAAGGTGTTGGTCACTGGATGCTTGGCCTCGTATCGCTGCCATAGACGCAGACTCGAGGCTCTTTTGACTTTGTAAGTGCCATCGAATAGTCAAAATCTCCTTGCAGCAATCTTACAGCTTATTGGCCAGCTTTGCCCTGTTCCTTGAATTGTACTGTTGGCATAGAGTTCGAGACCGGGTCAAAGGCAGACGTTGAGTGCAACTAGCCTGCAATGTCGAAGAAGTAAATGAGCCCAACTGCAGATCTAGAAAGAGAGCTGTTTTCACTCTGAACTCTCGTCAATGGCGCGTCGCCGATCCAGCCGACTCCAGGCGTGCATGCCAGGGTGAGAAAAACGGACGTTCCACAGCTTCCACTTAGACAGAACCCCTGTTACACCTACCTTGCTCCCTTGCTTGGGAACTCGAATGTAAATCGGTCGGCGTCTGTATTTTCACGAGGACCACAGAAACAAATTGCGTGCTTGAGAAGAGGCATTGCCGTGTTCCCCACTCGGAAGTGGGCACAAGACGGTATTGAATGTGCTATTATTCTGTTGACCAGCCTTCTAACCAAAGCCTATAGGTCTCCGCTGCGAAGTCGCGCCGGGCCGCTAGGTGCAGCTCCCAGTTTCGGAGCTCCGGCTTCTCGGAAAGTGTGGGGTTCGTCACTGCCAGAGCAGCTCCCGCCTCGGGCATAATTCTGGCACCCCCCGCTCTTTGCGGATTAAACAGGGCCCCATACGCCATCATAGCCCTCCCCATATGCGGCCATTCATAAGAAGCGCCTTGCGTGTGAGGCTCCCCCTTTCAACTGCACCTGAACCACTGCTGAGGTCTTGTGTGCACTTGAGATACCATCGTCTCACTTACTCATCCATATATCGTCATATACACACCATGTCCTTCGATCGCCGTAAGCTCACGCCCGCCCGGGAACCCCTCATCATGATTCAAGGTCTGGCCTTCGCTGACTTCTGTTAGTTGTTCGTTTCGTGCCCAAGGGCGGCAGCAGCTCCGTCCTCATCGGCGAGCCGGTCGACTCCTCGGTTGATGTTGGAGTTGCCGTCCGCAAGGGCCAGGATGTCCAGGTGAAGGTGTTCAGCGGCTCGTCAGTCCTGAATCCTGGATCAGCCACGGACAAGGTTGAGGTTATTGACAAGGTCTTGTCGCCTCTTGACACTCCTGAAGTCGGGACTATCCGATGTATCGGCCTGAACGTATGTCCGACAGAATCCGCGTCTTCAGAACGTTAATTTGAGCCATAGCTGACATTGCCCACAGTACAGAGGACATGCCAAGGAAGTGGGCATGAAGATCCCTGATGTCCCTGTTGTTTTCATGTAAGTGAATCTTAGGCTCACAGTCTGTCATATAAAACCTCTAACACGCCTCCAGGAAGCCAGCCACCTCCCTGGCAGACCCATGGCCAGCGCCAACAGTGATCCCCAAGCACACGCTCAAGGATGACTGCGCCGACTATGAAAGCGAGCTCGCGGTGGTCATCGGCAAGACGGCCAAGAACGTGAGCAAGGAGCAGGCCCTCGACTACGTGCTCGGCTACACGGCGTGCAACGACATCTCGAGCCGTGTGCAACAGCTCAACCAGAGCCAATGGAGCTTCTCCAAGGGCTTTGATGGCGCTTGCCCCATCGGCCCCACGTTGGTTTCGAGCAAGGCGATCCCAGACGCGTCGAAGCTGAAGCTGAGGGGCTTGTTGAACGGCAAGGTTGTACAGGAGAGCGGGCTTGAGTGAGTCCCCGGAGTTCTTCAACGGGTGTGATGCGAGAATTCATGCTGACTTTCTACGTGCTCAGCGACCTCATCTTCGATGTGGCAGAGCTAGTTGCCTGGTGCTCTCAGGGCACCACCCTCCTGCCCGGCACCCTTATGTAAGTCACACAGCAACCACCTTCTGCTCTTCTTATGCGAAATCAAAAAACGTGCACCTTTATATCAAACTGACCTGAGCACCTGCAGTATCACCGGTACGCCCGCTGGTATTGGCTGGGGCCGCAACCCCAAGCTTACCCTGCATGGTGGCGATGAGTTCGTCGTTGAGATTCTGCCCCACATTGGCAGCTTGTACAACGTTTTGGAGGACGAGAAGTAATTCAAAAAAACGCCGGGTCTGATATAGACAGAACTAGAGTAGGCAAGGGGGTCTTTGCTACACTTTGGATTTCGTCCACTCGGTTCCAAAATAGAACGAGTGGATTTGTCGCAATTCAAGTCAATTTATGATCTTTCCAATCAAGCTCGCGGGACCAATTTTCCCGTGCATATATGTCTATTGTTGTTTCCGCGTGCGAATCACATTTGAAGGTCCAGGGCTCAGGCAAGTTTTTGAGCTTGACTAGTTAAAAGGTATAATGGGACGAGCGTTGGCTAATTTTGAGTGTTCTTGTAAAGCGATACTCCAGACTGCAGACTCTACTGCATAAGACATAGACTTGTCTACTGCACAGATTACTAAGTTTTTACAGAGTGGTCTACTGAGTCCCACTGTTGACGTGACCAGTCATCTAGGGCCTCTTGGGGGGAGGCGGGAGGGGGGCAAAGGTCTGAATCTTCAGAGTGTGCCCTAAAGAGTATTCCATGATGTGCTGGGTGCTGTTCTCGCCGTATGGGAATTGTCCTTTATAACAGAAATTGTGCCATGTCTTCATAAACGCCTTGGTTCCTATTTCATATATCTATTCCATCTCCAAACTGTAAAGACACAACTGGAAGTTGATCCTTCTAATATCTAGAACCACGGAGACACATAGACCTGATTCTCTCTTTATTCGAAGCAGAAACAACCGAGCCATCAAGAGTCGAGAATTCCAGGCAGATGCGCCATCCCGTACTCTATTACTCCCTCAGGACCCTTTTCAACTTGAAGCCCCTTTGGCAGAGACATGACTTTGATATCTGGCACTATTTCTCTCGCAACTGAGACAGCCTGCGCCGCCTCCTCCTGAGTCCACATCGACGCCGTGAACTGGGAAAGACAGGCCTTATTCAGCATCAAAGCCGAGGTCCAACACTGATGGGGCTACGTACCATGAGATTTGGTTTGTGTTCCTCCACCATGGCTCTGACTCCGTCTATGCCTGTGTCATGATTGTTTAATTCCCGAGTTGCTGATTCTCTCGCCATCCAGGGCTAGTATTCTGCTTACTGGTCGTGTTGGCAACATAGTCAATGTGATGCGTTGCTCTCATCTCCTCGACCAACCTGCCACAGAGTTTCTTTGCTCGTTCTGGGTTATTATTAACGGTGACCAGCTTAAACGGGCCGGCCGGTTTTGCCTGTTGGGTTGATGCCATTTTTGTGTGATGTGAGTATGTAAGATATGAAATGTGTAATAATAGGCTCGATGTATTGTGAAGCAATAGATTCTGCCGTTATAGACGTTTTGCATCGACAACCGAGTAAAGAGATATAATCGGTGCCCGGTCCTTCTTCTACTTCCGCAAATCCGAATGTCCTCGGTCCGTGCCAGGCTTTCCGAGGAATCGCCCGCCTGGGCAGCCCGTCTCGGAGATATCTGAGCTCGGAGACATCGGCCATAATAAAGGCTAGGCTTCAACCACGGGCCCGATACCAAAAGACATGCATTTGCTGAGTGCGGCCAGAAATGAAGGATAGGAAAGACCAATCATGCCTGAGTGTTGTGTGTTACCCAGGTTGCGAAGAGCTAAAAGTGTCCTTCAACAACACAGAGCTGAATCGTCATTCGTTGCATCGAGATCTGTGCAGCTGCATACGTTTCATTGTAAAGAAGTCGTCTTAACACTGACGAATTGCAATGGAGAATTAACACACGACAGCATGAATAGTTCAAAGTGCGCTCCGGGACCGCATACAGTCGATTTGCAGACTAGACATAGCCCTTGTCAAAGGGCAACTGCGCGACAACTTGTGTTGCTAAGGTCTGTTGATGGCGACAGGATGAGATTGACACGGCCACTCTCAACTCACTGGAGTGCGAAAATCTGCCTTGGACCATTCTTGGGCATGCAGGACTGATGGCTCACATGTGAATAAGATTGCCTAGGTAGGTTACCCGCTGGCGGGATGTTCTTTCCGCGCGGTCATCGATGCGATGTGATGCTTTCATGACACACTTTAATCGTGCAACCCCGTTCAGATGTTGATTACCTTTGATGGCCTTATCGCAACACCTAGACGCTTTGCCGGAATTGACTCGCGTTGCGTGAAAGCTATTATTAAGTTCAAACGCTTTGGGTCTGTTCGTGAGTGTCATTTTTGGTCAATTCCAGCAAGACCCCATCACCAAGACCCGTCGCGTCCAAGCGCAAAGGAGTAAGGCTGCTACCACTACATACCGGACGCGCCCGCTGGCTTCGTATGAGCTGCCGATTACAGCATGACAAGGCAATTTGGCCGCGGGTTCCAAGATCCCACTTTCCGCCCGCGGAGCTTGCAGGAAAACGGCATAGTTCCGACCCTGTGGGAGGCAAAGCCACTAAGGCTCCGGCTAGTGTCTTATGTTGATGGAGGAGCGAACTCTTGCCCTGGGAGGTGTTCTATGATCCCGGATCACATCGTACCAGGATGGCCCAGAAAGGCTGAGAGCACAGTCGACGTTCTGCGTGGGGCCCATTGTACGCGTGGACGGAACCCGATTGGGTTGTGAGGACTGATGAAATAACTGGGCGCTGGATCATAGCTTGCAGGGCATATATGGGGGCAAAATAGGCAGGGAGTGAGTGGGTGACGATCAAGGTGACACGTATCGATGGTGGAAATTAGGAGTCACCAAGCTGCTCAATGCTGGATCAGCATTTCCCTGAAATTTCTTGTCTTGGGGCACCTAGAGCAAACAACCTTTTGACTCTGAGTCACAGGTCCTGCTTGACAGATCTGCTTGACCATGGTGGTTCCAACCAGAATCAAGATATTATCACACAGCCAACATAACATACCAATCAACCATGTTGGATCCTTCCGTTAGGTTCGTGGCAGGAAGTTTCCCACATCATGACCAGACTTAGTGACAGGCTCTTTAAGTCACTCTGGTCTGATGAAATTGTAGGCCGTGACTTCCTCTGCCTGCTCTGCTTTCCCTCGTCAACAAAAATGAGCAAGATTGCAGGTGGGTGAAGAGTCATCTATCCAAAGCTTGGATGGAGCCGGAATGAAGTCAAAAGATCACGCCACTCGGGGGACAGTTCTTTAGTCGTTAGTCACTGTTTTCGACATCACCAATGCCGGCTCGCGACTACGAACATTCCGGGTCTACCAAAGTCGAGCCCGGGCGAGGATGTGGTCTGCCATTTTGCCCCGAAAAAACCAGGCTGGCACCGCAGCTTAATACACGTTGAATCCCGGCTCCGCTTGGCTGCCGAACCCCCCGTTGTCAGGGAGCTACCCTGGTCGACGGTCCCCAAGAGTTCTTGAGACGCGTCCGCGGAGAATCCAGGCCGTGTCTGGCAGAAGGCCGCCCGCTTGCGTTGCCGCTTTCAAGGCGGTTTTGACAGTTTCATCGGGCCCGAGATGACGAGATAAGACTGTCTGCGGTAAATGAGCCACCTGGACTGCGTCTCAGCTTCACCAGCGGCTGGTTTGAGAAGAAGAAGCTCTGCGAGGCTTGCGTTTGACAGCTTGACAAGGTGCCACGAGGTAGCCTCGAGGTGCATGTAACGTGGGCTCAGGGGCCTAGAAGGTTGGCAGGCCCTTCCATTCGAGTTCGATCGATTGATCTTGCACCACCCTCCCTTGTCCCTATCGGTCGCCCGGAGCCATGTTCGCAATGCCTTCCGTTCGTTTGAGGATTGGGTTGCCAAGAATGGATTGGATTTAGAGGTGTGGCTGCAAGATCTCTCACAGGGGAGGGTGGTATCATCATGCAGCAAATAACCAGGAATCCCACGTGCTGGTCACACGCTCCAACGGCCTGCACGCCTTATTCGACGACGTCAAGCATGCGGTCATGTAGCGCGGGACGAGCAGCTGCAGAACACGTTGGCAGGTTGGGGGAGGGGAGGCAAAAGCTGCCGAGGCGTGAGAGAGCCCGGTATGCTCGGATGAACTGGAAACGTCGCTCAGGTGCCGCGATCGATTGGTGACGATCGAGTGGGTGATGGGCTGGTGGGTAGGTGGCAGTTGAATTGCGAGGAGTTGGCCGCCGGGTCGGGGCTTGATGAGCAAGGAGTGTTCTAGAACGGAGAGGGTCGAGCACCCCGGATCCCGGAGAAAAGGGAGATCCACAGCCCACCGGGCAAAGACAGACAAAAACACATCCTTTTCGAGCAGTTGCTTCTGGTGGAGTCTCCCCACGCAATGCCAATCTGACACTGATCGGTGCCGTTTCAATACCACAAATCGAACGAGTCGTGAGACAAGGCAAGCCAGGGCAAGACACGGCGGCACGCCATTGTCTACGTACGGTTGTATCAAGATCGCCGGCCTGGGTACGTCAGCTGATTTGGGTCTCGGGAGATATCGACGACCCCTGGCCCTCGGGACGGAGGAGGAGGAGAGCAGAATGAAGACGACGACGAGGGCTACGACACAACGGATGCCACGCGGGAATTGGACTCGCCAGTGATTACCGATCTGGCCAAGCGTCTCATCCAGTCAGACGATGGATGAAACGCCATCACAGTGTGGCCTCCAAGGTTCTCGGGATGACGGGCACAGCCTGCTGTTGGTCCGAAGGAGCACAGCACAGCACACGATACGGATACGCAATACGTGCCCGAGAGCTGTGCACAAGGCTGCCCAGGCATCCATGTAGCTCGCCATGACCGAGCCGCCGAGGCGTGCGAGTCTCACCGCTGCTGTGTGCTGCATGCAGAGGCTGCCTCGAGGAGCCTCGCCGTGGCTGCATCTCTTCTCAGCTCGAGGTCGCACGGCAGACCCGCCAGTGTTTTTGTTTCCTTTGGCAGCCGAAGCCACGCAATGTAAGTATGCAGGTTACGAAGTAGAGTGAGCACATACACAGACATACATACGTGCATAGACTACTTGGTATACAGTCACAAACACACGTCCACAATGCACGTCTGGATATCCCTCCACTTTGCATACATGGATGAGGCTTGTTGTTCCGAGGCCTGGAGGTGTAATTTCCCCTTGGTGGTGGTGTACTGGCGCGTCGCCCCCAACATTGCCCATGCAAACGCAATCCCGAGCCCCCCAAGCACCACCAGGACAGGTTCATGGCTGGGCTGGGATGGGATGGAGGGATGGCTGGATGAGAGAGAGAGAGAGAGGGAGAGAGAGAGTAACCCGGGCGTGAGTGAATGAATGACAGGGCCCTAGTCCCGGCCCCGTCCGCGTGGGCGTTTGGCATGGGCGTGGGCGGACTTTGTCCCCCTTGGTTGCATTTTCGAAAGATTTTCCCCCTTTCGCTCAATCTATTCAGAGTGTTCTGGCAGGACCTAATAAACCTTACTTAGCTTCGCCTATATGTACGTATCTATAGTCAGCCCACGTCTGTCCCGTCCCGTGCTTGACCGTCCAACGCGAGCTGTTGATCGCGGTACCCCCTCCCACTTTGCACGTTGCACGGACTGCACACACCGATCGGCCGCCTGCGGCCCAGCATCTTCTACTCGGTGATCGTTGCATCGCCTCATTTCACATCTCACACATGGAAGACCAGGGAAGAAAAAAAGAGTGAGAAAAAGAAAATTGTATAAGTCTCAGCCGGGCCCTCACCCTCACTTCCGTATCTGGTCTTGCCGTGCTATTTATTCTCTTCCCATCACCAGTCACCAAGTTTCTTGCCCTACTGCGCGACTGCTCGCTCAACTTGACCAGACCCACCATCAGAGTCACCGAGGTTCTTGCACACATTTATATCCAGATACTTATATATCGTCACCTCGCAACCCCCCTCTTCTGCACACACACGCACACGCACACACACACACACACACACGAACACAGCCTTTACCTGTGGACCGCCCCGTCAGACTTTATACATTCAGTCCAGTCACCAGCATGGCCGTCAAGGAACATACCGAGCTCGTCAACCACTGCTGCTCGACCTGCTGTAAGGCAGCCGACTTCGGTATGCAATCTGTTCCACCAGCCCGTAAACACCAAATTCCATTGCCGTTTTTGCTAACTCCCGGATAAGGTACCCACGATTACTGCTCGGGCAGCTCGTACTACTGCCCTCGGTGTCCCCATTAAGGACAATGCAATCTGCGTCCAATTTTTTCTCACTCTTGCTTTTTGCCTCCTCGTCCCGCGCAAAACCCCGGTCCTCCATCCCGCCGTTCTGGGCGAGCCGCATCTCCCATGGGCCAGGGCAAGGCCTGCGCCTGCCTTAGTCCTGCAGCTGGCCACCACCACCCCCTGAGCTGGCTGGCCAAAGACGATCGCCGCCTTACCTGGTCGAGCGAGCGAGCACACATCTGCTTGCGCTCGGTGCAACCATGCAACCATGCAACCCTCGACGACACAGACACGACACAACACAACAAAAAAAACCACACACATCCATCATCCAATCCTCCACCTCCCGGCCCCTCTCCCCTCTCGCCCGCCCGGGGCCCCTGATAGGCGTCCATCGCCAGTCCTGGTCTGCTCCACCGCAGGACCTCCTCTCTCTCTCTCTCTCTGCACCCCTTCTCCGGTCGTCTGAACCTTCTGCCACATTACGCAAGAGGGCGCTCACCTCGCGCTTTGCCCAAATCTCGCTTCGACTTGCGCCTCACCGCCGCCTCTCTCCTACCCCGTCCCCGCTTCCCAGACCCCTTCCTCACCGAGATTGAGAGGCTGGCGCGCGGCGGCCACTACCTGCCCT
>JACBFG010000026.1:128710-169866 GCA_013435955.1 Diaporthe sp. HANT25 | reverse complement strand
GGGGGGGGGGGGTGGATGTGGATGTTGTTGGTTTCGCCCCGGCCTGGCTGGCATCGCCCGAGTTGTATGTGTTTGCGGACGGACGCCAATGCAGGCAGGTTCAGGGGCGTCTTCCTCATCCTCCTCCTCCTCAAGGAAGTCTGTGTTGTTGCATGTAGTCCTACTGCGTGTGTGTGCATGCAGCAGCAGCAGAGACTCACCCACCAAACAAAAAGCCCCTTGCACACACACCCACCACCGGCTCGGCAGGAGTTACTCGTCGAACCGGTTCTTCGTTTCTTTTACGCTATCCCGCTGCTAGCCAGCGAGGCATTTCCTTTTTATTATACCCATATATCACCATCGCTTTGCGCGGGAGTTGTTCTTTTTTCCGTCTTTCTCTTTTCGGTTTCTCGGGAAACGACTGACTCATGATTGGTCATGTCTAGGGGTGCTAGGTGTTTTGGGAGGGTTACTGTCCATGGGATGGATATATTGGCGTTCTGGGGTCTACTGAGGGAAGGTTGGGACGCATACATGTATGCAATGCATATTAAGCACCAATTGTTGCTACCATCGTCATGGAGGTGGATCAATTCAATTCCCGTGAAGCTTTTGCCTGCGTGCTACGTACTCCTCCTCTCTTCGTGATCCTTACGGGAAATGATCAGCAGCATGTCATGCCCGTCTAATATGACTGCCGCTGGGGATTTCGGAGACGGGAGATTTGCAAAAGGAAAAAAAAGAGACAAAAAAGCAAAATATGATATTTCGGGACCTGGCTGATGGTCGATGTCATGTCAGGCCATGACCCCCAAGCATGATGACACGGCTACGGAATCTGATACGTCTCTCCTCACACAAGTGCTGACCTTTCCACCTAATGCTGTGTAACGACCAACAGTCTCCCAGCGGGCTTGAGCTCACCTCGGCCACGGCAAGGGGCGTGACTGGTCTCGGGGCTTTCAAAGTCCTGAGATGCATCGCCATGCCCACCACTTCTGCGTAGCCTGCCCGCCTCTTCTGCACGACGAGGCCCCTTCTCACCCCTCTTCGCCCTGCCCAACAGCAGGCTTGACCCCCACCCTCGAATGCAAGGCTGGGCACGGCCATTGCGGCCAGCGCATCGCACCCGGGCCTTTCCTCATGAAGACACACCGGCAGCTCGGCCGTGCATATGCATGGGCCTCGGTCGAATGGGGCTCCAAATGCGGACGGCATTCCAAAGGACTCCTCCTTCCTCCCGCCCCCATACCTGCGGGAACTGTTGCCTGGAAATGGGGGAGGTTCTGCCGGGTGTTCCCAACAGGCCGGGCCCACCACCGAAGCGGCCGGGCATGGCAGGTGGAAAGAGGATTAGGCCAAGGGAGAAGCCGGCCGCACGCTTTGATGATCCCAGGCTGCCGGGGCAGGGTAGCAGATATCATAAATGACGAGCAGGCCTGGGCCAGCCAACACATGGATAGTGAAGTGGTCAGCACTAGGCAGGCTGCAGAGGACGGGGCCATGGGCAAGCTACTGACGGCCTTGATCCTGTGACACGGGTCGTCATGGACTCCCGTCTCCTGTTGAGCCATTTCTTCCGTCCTGGGTACCGTTTCCGCATACACCCACTGTGGTCATCCTCCCTTTTGGCCGGGAGCGTCATGGATGCTTCTTCACACGTGCATGGCACTTCATTTTGTCCCGCGTCATTTTGCTTCTGCAAGGCCAGACGGGTACAGGAGACGAGTGCTGGAGAAAAGATGGGGTATTATTGAATTAAACGTGTACACCGAGAGTCCTAAGGATGCAGCGCCGGCTAATAGAGGGTGTGGAAGACTGCCGCAATGCTCGACTTGTCAAACTTGACGTATTTGCCCTTGCCCTTGTCGACCTCGTGGTATCGGTCCCAAAATCGGTTGTACAGCGGCTCAACAGTCTGCTGGACCGCTTTCGCGAACATTCGGCGGACCTCGGGCTCCATGCTGTACTGCTTGTGCTTCGCGACCATGTCGTCAAAACTGGCGTTGAACGCCTGGAACTTGTCCTTGATCTTCTCTCGGTCTTTGGATGAGAGGCCCTTCATGATGGACGCCGAGTCCACAATACCCTGTCCAGACGTTGGCCGGTTCGCTCGGGAGGTGTGAATTACGTCCAGGAGATGCACCGATACGTCTTTGCATACGTCCATGTACGTCGCATTTGCCTTCTTCCGCCAGGTGTCAATGACACTCGGAAGCTTCTGCTGTAGCATAGGCCCAAGTTCAGAGTCCTGGATCATGCGCTCGACAATAACAACGTTGTTGGCCATGAATACCCCCACCACTGGTTTCCTTCCGAAAAGAGTTCTGGCGCGCGTATCCAAGGAGGAGAAAAGTGTTTCAATGGTGTCCGCGCAATAATTAGCGAAGATTTCTGTTCCATCAGCGCTGACATCAAAAGATGCCAGGTTGGGAACGCTGTCTCCAGCATTCCTTGCTGCCGCCGAAGACGATTTCCAGCCCCCGTCGCCTAGCGATACCATGATAATGGATATGGGTCGCAGGAAATTCGCCATGGTCTGTAATCTCTGCATGGTTTCCGACACAACGGGCACAGGAGCCCCGTCTGCGGGCAGCATCTGCAGGCTGTTGATCTTCATCTGCAAGGCATCCAGTAATTCAGCCAGTGACGACTTCGACGTCTCCTTGACGGGCTTAAGCGCTGCTGCGAGAGATGGCTTCAGCTCTCCTGTTGTTTTCTCCAGATTGTTCGAAAGGCTCGACATGACCTCCACTATTTCGTATGCCAGGAAGCAATCAGTGTTGAGATGGCTCCTAATGTGGATGTTGAGCTCTCGCAAGGTCCGGGCGAGTTCGGCAAGGGGCGCCTGGCAGGTCGCTTGGAACACTGGGCCCCAGTCCTCTCTTGTAAATATGCGACATATTATCTCATACTCGGCCAAGAACAGGCCTTCCATTGCTTGCGCATAGGTGCTGATGCCGCTCGTTCCAGCGCGATAGTTTGAAGAAGAGTCTTTTCTCTTGGCAGTATTCACACTTGCCGAGGCGAGGTTCAACAGCGTTGCCGTCAGGTACTGCCCGCGGACCTCGGCATATATCTTGGCAGATGGAGACTCCTGCATGACGCCGCTCTCTCGGTGAGCGCTGCCGATGTACGAGTTCATCAGGCCCAGCCTCGTGTTCTTATCCTGGGACAGCACGGGGAAGGGCTGCTGCTTGGTGATGTAATGGAGCGGCTCGATGGATCGTGGTGTCTCGCTTCGCAGCACCTTGTCGAAGTAAGCCTCGAGTTGCGTATTCCCGGACTTGATCAACCTCTGTAGGTCTGACGTCGTCTGCTGTGTGGACCGTAGGTTGGAGGCTTTCATGTCGGCCAGGGCCTTGTTCAAACGCTTGAGCGAGCTGAGATAGCTGGAAAGGCCGGCCTTCTCGGGGCCCATGCGCATGATCTGCTCCTCGTCATTCTTGCTGTCGGACTGCTGGCGCAGTCGGCCGATGGCTGAGAGTACGCCGTCGATGTCTGCGAATGGGGTCGATTGTCAGTGTGCAATGCGCCGACGGGTGCGGTACTGTGTGGGCCTCTCGCAACGCATCACTTACTATTGCAGAAGACCTGCAGCTGCTTTGTCTCGCCGTTGAGAGGGCCGACGGCCTCGTTGAGGCGCTTACCGGTGCCTTGCACGCGAGAGAGCTGGGCCTCGATCTTCTTGGTCAGCTGAGCCCTCTTGTCGAGATGCGACTTGAGGACGTCGACCTCGGCGCGCGCCTCCTCCTCGGCAGCATGCCGACTGGAGGGGGCGGAAACCATGGCACCGCTAGCTGTTGTGATTCCTACGCCTTCCGCAGTGCGAATGCGAATTGGGGTGAGTGAGCGATGATCGCTCGAAAATGCTGTGATGGGACAAGGCGGGAAAGGGATGGGCAAACCCTCAATTCCCCAATTTCACGATGACATGGGGAGGAGGTCCACGGGTGGGTTGAGATGGAGAGTGCGCCCAAAGGGAGATGGGGCCTGGGCCTGAAACGACCCAAACTCCGGCTGGCAGGCCCGCTACTGTCGCAGCGAGCGGATGACGCACGTCAGGCAACGGGGCGGGGAGCACACAGACAGACGTTGGATTGCGCAGGGGTGACCGGCTGATTTAGGGGCACACGAGGCTAGGCGCTGCAAGAGCACTGACCGTTACCGTCGTTTAATCTACTGGATGCTCGTCACATGCCATTCTAACGTACTCCGTTGTAGTCCGGATGAGCAGCACAGAGTCCTTATTTTTATTTTTATTTTGCGCTGCAGGTGAGAAAAGTACCCCAGGGCGATGTCTCGTCGTTTGTGTTCCTCACTTGAAGCATAGTACAGCACTGACATGGTCTCATCTCCAGGTCTGCGGAGAGAGGCCGAAGTCCAGTCCAGAGTACCTCAATACATTGGTGCCGCATATTGCATTTCGAGTACTAACATGTCGAACTCAATAATTTGCCATGACCTCTTTTCTGTCTGATAACGATGACACCCTATCGAGAAAAATAGTCCTCCACGAGCCTCGAGACACCCGAAACGATGAATTCAATATCCTCAGGTGTGACGGTGTATGGAGGCGCAATGATTCTATGAGAGGTTAGCAATGAATCTCGAAGACTGTCCCGAGGCTTTGTGTGGATGTTGAAGTGGCTGTCATATCAAGGGGGCGATCATGTACGCACATATGGTCCCCGTTGACTCCATCAACGGTTCCGGCACCAGGGTATACCATGATACAGTGTTTTTCCGTCAGTCCTAGCTCGCTGATTTCCATAGACACGCTGTCTTTGGCTGGGAACGGCGTCTTGGTTGCTTTATCCTGGACAAACTCGACTGCCCAGAAAAGCCCTCGCCCTCGGATGTTGCCTACGTGCTTGTGGGAACCCAGGCGCGCCTGCAGTGATTTCCCGAGAAGCTCACCCATAGCACGAACGTTGGCAACGAGATTACCTTCTTGGATAATCTTTTGTACCGCAACAATTGCTGCGCAACCCACGACGTGAGCCTGGTATGTGTGCCCGTGCATAAATGCTCTGCGACGGCGTTAACGAGTTTTCGTCAACCACGCTGGATAAATACTCACGCGCTGCCATTCTCAAGAGTTTCGACGACGTTCTTGTGGATGAGTACCCCGGCCACGGGTTGATACCCTCCCCCGAGGCCCTTGCCCACAGTTTGAATATCAGGCGCAACGCCCTCATGTTGCCAGGCGTGATGCGTTCCTGTACGTCCCATGCCGCACATGACCTCGTCCAAGATGAGCAGAGCCCCGTGCTTGCGGCACACTTCCTTCATGGCCTTGAAGTAGCCTGGGACAGATGGCACACATCCCAGCGCCTGTTTACGAGGGGTTAGTCAACAAGGCTTCTCTGGAAAAGAACGGCCCGCGAAGGCCAGACATCACTCACAGCACCAACAACTGGTTCCGCGACGAATGCGCAGACCGTCTCGGGGCCAACCCTCTGGAATTCTTGATCAAGCTCGAGGGCCAGTCTCTGGACGTATGATTCGTCCGTCTCGCCTTCTTCCTTACCGCGATACGCGTAGCAAGGCGAGACTTTGGAAACTGTGTCTGTAAGCATGGGCTCAAATTTTGCCCGTCGGGCAACGTGGCCACCCATGGCGAGAGACCCGAGAGTTGTCCCATGATACGACTGCTGCCGAGAGATGAATCGGACTCTCGCTGGCTCGGGAGTCTCTTTCTCCAGAAAATATTGCCGGGCCAACTTCTATTGGTGGAGGGGTCAGTTTCTCATCACTCTGCGATAAGGAGAAGGTTCAAATTTTCGCGAAAGTTACCGCCTAGAATGTGATCTTTCTTGTGTGGACGCATCAAAGCAAAGCTTACCATTGCTGCCTCCATAGCCTCCGAACCTGCTGCTTGTCAGCTCAACTCTATCCCATGGGTAATTACGGCACTAGCCTGATCCCACAATATACGCTCTCGTCATTTGCCCATCCGTGGTGTCAACCATGGCCCGTCCGGCCTGCTCAACAATGGGCGCCTTGAAAAATGTCGAGGCACAGTAGCTCAGCTTCTGAATCTGATCCATCATGGCTCGATTCACGGCATCATTTCCATGCTGCGGAAGGTTAGCCAGAATACGTGGACCGAGAGGAATGCGAGAGGGGCGAGCCCGTCGTGATGGAACAGCATCTCACTTGAGACACTGACGATATGATGGACATACACCAACGCAAGCCACAGCTGCGCCGCCTGAGGCATCGAAGATCCTTCGACCGTCTTCCAGAATGAGGTAGTGACCCTCGCCTCGCTCAATGCTGAGGAATTCATGGCGAAGGTGTCGATGAAGCACCGCGGATTTGGGAGCACCGTTCAGCTTGGGAACACTGGCGGGCTTAGGAACCCCGTTGGAGCTGTCAAGCTGGAGTTGAGTCATCGTGTCAGGACGAGAGCAAAGTAGAGAGGGCGCTGCTGAAGAGGTAGAGGTGCTCGGTGGGGGCTAAACAATCAGCCGTATCTGTCGAGTTGGCAGGCTCAAGACGACTCTTATAGTTGGGCCCTAGAAGTCTAGTCAGATGTATATATACGCATACTCAGAGCTCGACCGGCAGGCAGACAGGCATGCATGCATGCATCAGACGGAGACCGATCCTCCTCCAAGTCACTGCAGGGCGTGTCGTATTCATGAATTTAAAGCGTCCGTTATTGTGACCCGACCTCCGCAGGCCGGAGGGGGACAGTCACTTAGTACCTCTATGGACAGGATCACCTGCCCAGGTACCTACCAGGTAGCTTGATAGGCAGGTACACATGCCTGGTCTTTCTGGCATACCGCAAGCCGAGGGGGAGACATCGGGCAACGTTCGGACAGGCTCCCGGCTCAAGTGCCCGCTTGTGGTGTGGTTCTGTGGAGCGAACTTGGGACTTGGACTAGAAAGTCCAGGTATAGCCTCTGATTTGTCCTGTGCCCCTGACTCAGGACGCTAGCACTCTAATAAGTACGACACATGCCGTCCGTAATACCGGCAGTAATCCTTCGGATCAGGGCGACTCGGCACGAGGTTCGCTGACGGTCCCGTCGGCACGAACGGCCAACGCGTCCTGGACGTTACCGGAGCGCTCATTACCCAAGGCCAAACTCAAGTTCATCGCCAATTTTCTGCGTAGAACACTTCGATCCATATTTGGAACGGAGATCTGCCGCTTGCTGCAACCAGCCGATGTCAATGCCGGCTGGCTGCTTCGTGGATCGCTGATAGTACTGTCGCCGTGCTTGCAGGTGCAAGGTGCCCGTTGCGGCAGCGCACGCTTCGGCTTCCCGGTCTCGGGCCTAGCCCCCAAGATGTGACGCTCCTTGCCGAACGGCGGCTTCCACTGGATGATCCCTTCTAACTTACGTTCTGCAGTGTTCTGCAGTAGCCGCATGTAAATCACATTAGATGGCGGTCTGCACGTCCTCCTCACCTTCCACTTGCGAACTAGTCCTGCCGGGAGCCACCACTACCAAGCTCCCGTTCTGTGTCTGATGAGGACAACATTGGACTGTGGAGGTCTTGGGAAAGACTGTCATCATGTGTAATCATGCAGAAGCCGACGGTCAGAGGCCAAAGTCGGTCGACATTCGTGAGTCCCACCTAGAGCTTGCGCACGTCTCGGCCAGTCGTTTCCACTCTTCTGTGGTTTCCAGTGCACGTCGTCCCAACGTGGAGCATAAGTGTCCCATCTCGAGCATTCCTGACAAGAAGGGAGGGGATCCGTGATGGGGACCCCATACTGGCTGCCACCATTATGGCCCCGATAATGAGGAACTAAATTACGGAAAGGAGTACGTTCCCCATGCCGGCAAGCCGAGTAGCCTTGTTCTCTTCGTTCGCATGCACTCCGACGTGGCGACCGCGCTCATCCCAAAGCTGCGATGAAAACTAGCTTGAGACTGCCTGAGGAATCCCGTCCCTTGACCGAGCAGGTGCCTTGGTTCACCGAGCTTTGCAATTTGCCCACAAGCCACAATGCATCCTGGTGTCTAATCTTCCATTGAGAGCGTTGTAAGTGGACCAAAACTGCGGATTTCTCCGGCTTCACGCAAGTCGCAGTGTCTGCCAACATTCTGTGGAGGATTACATCCATGATACACGCAGCTCGTAATACGAACCAGTAAAGCTTTGCCACTGCTGCAAAACTATCGTCTGGGCTCGGCGGACTTCTGCAGAACGACCCATGTGCTGTATCCGAGGGGTCGAAGAAACGCACTTTCGAGGAGCGGAGGATTATTGTGGCAGAGGCAATGCAGCTGTGCCGCATGTCCTGCAGATCAAAGACGCTGCCTCATTGCAGAAGGCACTCTAGCGTCTCAGTAAACTCGATTTCGGCGACCGTATGGCGTGCTGTTGGACCAAGTCCGGGCGATCAATCATGTCTGCTTCGTCTCTGGACTTGTGAGCTTGTCGGCGGGGGAAGACGTGCGGGATGATTTGCCACTGTCGACACAAAGACACCACTTTGAATGGACATGCAGAACTCCATCGTACGGCAGTCTACCTCATATACGCGGCATCCCGATGGGGAGTCACGGGTCCAGTAGCCTGTGCCTGCCAGTCAAGAATTGCAAATGGCTTGAAGCATCGAGGCTACGGTCTCCGGCCAATTCTTTGTGGCTGCGGTGTGTCCGTGTTGCGTTAGTATCACCGGTGCAACCAGCAAATACTACATGAACAGGCCATTGGATCCGGCTACGGACGAAATTGACCATGGTAGACGGCGCTCATGTTTGTTGTGACAGAGCTCACCAGTATTGGCTGTTGTGTGGCATTCTGGTTGAATCGACATCGAGTTACCCTAGGAAAAGATCTGAGCGTGCCCTCGATCAGACGTGTTGCACAACACAGCCGGACTGGGAGCTTTTTCCGTGGTTCTGGGCTGGCATTCATTTGACGAATGACAACATTGGCTGTCAGTGGTCGATGTCGCGTCATGCATGTCGCCGTCGGGTTCGTCTGTTTTGAAAGTTCAACAGTCAGTCGAATCATGGAATGGCAGAAAGAGACCTTGTGTATAACAAGTGTGTGGAGGGGCCATATGCAATCGAGTCAGGCTAGTTCGCGAGAGCTCCGGAGCTTGAGGCGGCATGTCATCTGTGGGGACCAGGGACTGGTTGGCTGTGATTGGTTAGCTCCCGGGGCCGGGTCCACCCAAGTAAACAATGGACAAACAAGCTCTGGCACACTCCAAGCCCCCTTCCACACGGATCGATGCAATGTCGCGTATACCGTCACCCCTCACACACATCTTGACAACGACTCGGACATCGCTGTAGCGCAACCTAGCTTCCTCCATCTCCACCGCGCCTAAATATGATTGCCTTATACTGACAGTCTCGCCACGTTATCCCATCTTTGCTTTGCGACACTCGCTACACGTCTTGAGCCTGCGCGACATCATGGCGATGCGTCCCGGACCACCGCGCCAGCCCGTAGGGTCTATGGCGTGGTGCGCAGAGGAGAGATCCTCGGCACTCCAGATCTCGCAGTCCGAGGTGGAAGAATTTGGCTACTCTGCAAGGAACGAGCTGGATTGGCTCAATGAGCACATGGCAGACGTCTTCTCCGAGAACCAGATGTACGTGTCAGACGCGTCAAATGTCCCAATCTTCCACTGACAGTGACACAGAAATGTCGTCGAAGTCTTCAAAACGCCAGGAAAGCTCCGAGGGAAGAGCCCGAGGACCGCGCGCAAACCTATCCAAAATGAAAATAGAGTGGTAAGAGCTCCGCCACGTCAAGATTGCCTTCACCTTCCGGACTGACAAGCTCGAAAGCCCCTGTCAAATATATTCTCTGCGACGCCTCAGGGCGAGCCGAACCCATTCACAACATCCGCGTTGCACAATGATAGAACCCCCAAGTTCCGAATCGCCGAGGACAATCCGGCCAGTCCAGCCATGCGTCCTGCTGTAACTCGCAAACCCGTGCCTACGAAGCCCGCATTTCAAGAACCAGTTCCAGTCGCGGACTCTGGATATTATGGAAGTCAGAGTCAAGATGCCACTTTCCAAAGTGAAGAGTTGGCTGGGATTGTCGAACCAGTACCACCCCGGAGTCCTCAGCGAACGCCGGGACAGCCAAGACAGCCGTTGACGGTATTGGCAGAATCTGACGCCATAGATGCCCTGGGCCCAACCACCGAGGTTTTCGAGGATCCTGCTGAGTCTGTAGAGGTTGCAGAGACAAATTTCCCCAGAGCTGCTTCACCGGAGGCACCGGTTGATCAAGAAGTGGAAGTAGAACCAATACCGGCATCATCGCCAGTCAATTTACTGGGCCCGGATTCGCCCGAGAAGTCACCAGTCGAGGTGTCGCCATCTAGACCCTCGCCGATCCGGCCAGAATCGCCTGCTGCTGATGAAGGTGGCGAGGAGCGCTTGGACGGAACCGCATCGGAGCCTGCATTCGGAAGCACTGCTGAGGACGACGAAGTTGCGGACGTAACCGGCTCGCCATCAGACGGCTCAAGTCCAATACGTCCCCTCGTGCGCAAGAGCAGTCTAAACTTTGCTTCTCTTCCTGCACGCGAACCTATGGCCTCTAACAAGAGTCTGGGTGCGCGGGTATCGAGAATAAGCCACATTGACCAGGCCCGTACCAGCTTTTATCCCAGAATTACCGGAGGGAAGAGCCTTGGAATTCGACAAGAAACGCGCGGAGACGATCATGGGCCCATGGATATCGACGAGGATGAAATTGCAGGAGCCAGCAGCAAGGGAAGCACTGTCGCTGCTCATAGCAAGACATACACCCAGAGATTGCAGGATCAGATCAGCATGCTGGGGAAATCGCAGACAGGTGGATCAAGACTCTCAAAATCGATCCCGAGTCTCGTTGGCACTCAGAAAGCTGTACCCAACAACCAGTCCCAAATACCACAGACCACTCGCACAGATACAGAGATGGAACAGACACCACCGAGGAAGCAGCAGGTGGCAAAAACTCCAGGAGCTTTCCCTGATGACGACGATGATGACTGGATCGACCCGCCTACCACAACCCAGGTTGCCGCGCAGAGCCCTCGTCCCGCAATGGAGAAGAGCTATACTGCGGACGTGATGGAGGGACTGCATGGCAAGAATACTGTCGGTGGCGCTGAATTTGTTTTGCCACAGCACCCGTCACAGTTCGATGCGTCGGATTCACCACCTAATCCACCTGCCAGCAAGCCAGACCTGGCTCCTTCTGTCGTTGGCCATGTTAAATCGGTGTCGGTTGACTTGTCAAATCACAGTCCTCCGCCACAGGTCTCTGATTCCAACCTCAGGAAGATTGTTTCGGCCTCGAATCCGGTGTCGGTGACTACCCAGGACAATGACATTGATGAGCCCCCGAAATCGCCGTCAAGAACTTTCCGAGAGAGCCCGTTGAAACATAGCGCCTTGAAACAGGTTAAGAACAAGTTTTCCTCCATTCTCAAGAACTCCAAGGGCCTGTTGGCAAGCAGTGCTGCAATCAGTGCGGAGGGGAAGGCGTCGTTGGTAAACTCGCCGTCAAGTGTGAGATTAGCAAAGCAGCCGACCAAGTCGACCGATTCCCTGCGATCAGGCAACGAGCCCGAGCCTCTTTATCCAGATCTGACGCGTCATGCGTCATGGGACTCACAACCTGCGCCAACAGCATCGAGCCCATCGCGATCCAATGGGCGTAGGACCCGTGCGTCTGCGGAGCGAGACAGAAAGGAGCAGAAACAGAAGGGAAGGGAGGATAAGGAAGCAGCCCACATCGCCAGTCAGATGGACAAGCTCGAGAAGGAACGAGAAAAGGAGCGAGAAAAGGCACGCGTTTTCAGCAAAGAGCAGGAGAGGATCGCCGCAGCTGAGAAGCAGCTTGCTGCACAGAAAGAGCGCGAAAGGGCCATGCGGACGCCGGCGCCGAAGGAAGTCCCAAGAGCGACGCGAACTAGCCCGCGCAAAGCGAAGACCCAACAGGACCCCGATTCTAGGGCCGCGGCAGAGATGGCTGAGCCTGAAGTTGCGGAGCAGGACATAGAGATGACTGATGCTCCTGCGAGCAAGGCGGCACCTGCGAGCATTCCGCGCCCAACACCTGGTTCATCTCTGAAGCGCGAAATAAAACGACCCGCAAAGCCGACCAGGGAACCGGTCACGAAACCGAAGCAGGCGCCGACTCTGATACGCGTGAACACATCTTCTCAGAATACTGGATTTCACCCCTCAAACAGCGTCCTGGCTGCAACGCTGGAGAACACACTCGGACCTTCTCAACAGCAAATCAAGGGCAAGACCAGCCAACCCATGTTGCAGAACAAGACGTCGCAGCAGAGTTTCAACAGCTCTGTCAACTCCACGACAGGTCGTCCCAAAGCCCTGGACCTTGCTGCGAAACGAAAACAGCAGGAAGAAAAGGAAGCTCAGCGGAGGCGTGACGCCAAGGCAGAGATTGATCGGAAACGGGCGGCAATGCGTGAGGAAGATCGGCGCCAGGAACAAGAGCGACGAGAGAAGGAGCGGCAACAAGCAGCGAAGGAGGAAGAGGCCAAGAAGAAAGCGCAACGACAGGCCGCAATCGAGAAGGCGAAGCAAACCAGAGCCCCGCCGCCAGCTGTCCGTTCCCAGCCGAATGCAGCGCCTGAATACAACAGTGTGCGGGATAAGGCAGGTATTCCACGGCCGTCTTCTCGTCTCCATCAATCTACGGCCCACCGATCACAGGAGGACGTCAGCCGTCCGGTCAATGCTGTCTTGTCAAGCACGACGAGCATGTCTCTGAAGAGACCGCTCCAACATGATGGTGCGGAAGAACGACCGACTGCACCTCGAAGCGGCCCGTCGCAGCCAAAGGAAGTCAAGCGGATGCGCATGTCAGATGAGTTCGATCTCGAGGATGAAGCAGAAATCCAATCGTATGGGACCAGCTTGAAAGGGCCGCCTGTCCGACCTTCAGCCGGCTTTAAGAAAGTAAGTTGTTGATGAGTTGAACATGTTGCCGTAGTGACAATATGCTGACTGGAAACTTCAGGATCTGCCAAACAAGTCACTGTACAGCGGCTACGCCCCTGCACCCCAGGGCGCCACGCGCGATATCTTCAAGGCACCTGTGGCACCTCAGCAGCACAATAAGGCTGGTCATCCCCTTGATATGGCACAAGTCTCGAAGGGACCCATACCATTCGCGGCCAGCCATCACGCTGCTGGATCATCCCACAAGACCCCAGCCAGGCCAAAGAGCGTTGTGGCCACTAAATCGGCCGCCAAACCCAGGTCATCACCGCGTCTCCAGAACGGGGAAAATATCGAGCTCCCAGAGATTCAAACGGACGACGACGATGACGAAGAAGAGGACGAAGGAGCCAAGGCGCTTGCGGTCGCCTCGTGGGCTGACACGCCTGCTCTTCGGCGCGAGCTTATGCGGCAGGAGACAGTCGACCCTCTGCAGGTGTTTGGACCCCCAGCGCCGCTCAACATGGAAGAGGTGTTCAGCAAGAGCAAAGACAGGTGGCACAAGTTCCGAGCGAGGACGAGTAGCGCGAACTGGAGCGGCGCGGACCGGCTGACGGAGGACGAAATCCGGAGGGACCTCGCTGCACGAGACCGAATGAGGCGCGAAGGAGGGTGGACATACGAACTGAGCAAGGATATGTGAGAGCCTTGTGGGGCCGGCGGTTTCGATGCGGACTACGAGAGGCGTCGGAAAGAGACGGCGTGTGTTTTTATAGCATTGCTTCGGAGTTTGGCTGCGATATTGGCATTGATATGTTTTGGGCCCCGAGGACAACAGTTGTTTACTGCGGTATGAAAGCCATTTGGCATACCATGATTGGTGTCGTGGGTATATTTAGATTCACGAGCAAGGAGTCTATGACAATGTTAGCATTTTGTTTCCTCCCTGCAAATGAGGCTGACCGGAAGGACCCGTCCTGTGTAGAGAGGAGCATCCGTCAGTCAGGCACGATGAGGATGCTGTGACAGATGAAAGACATCTGGGCCCCTTGATTCCAGCATAAATGCCCACCAACCTAGTAGCCATGTAGAATGGCGTTGGGGCGAAAGATGTGCGAGCAGCGAGTGACGCGTGGCGTGTGCGGCTATGGCGAGCACATTTGCCAGATGCACCATTGGCGCGCACTCAACCGTGGTCTATTTCGGAGAGGTGACTAAGTAAGGCTGGGCTGGGGGATGGGACTGTTGTCTTCCATCGAGCCTCACACAGAAGTGTGCAACAACCATCCCCACGAGATCGCCTACATTAGGTTGTTCATTCATCAAGCAGTATCCGATGTGTCTGTCTTTGGAACGAGACCAAAGATACTCGACAGGGCCAGATGTTTACTTATTACGATAGTCGCTGAGCATAAATGGACAGAGGAGCGGAATTTACGTAGCAAACTCCCCGTGAGTCTTTTCAAAGCAGCCCATATATCTGCTGTATGCAGCCATGGACAGTATTTGGGGATGCCCACACCGGCAGCATCCTGATGCCGAGGCAATGGCGGCGGGGCTATGAAAGTGTATCGATATTTACTTTCATTACCAGTGTCACCCCGAAGATTTCTGTGCATGCTGCGTTTATGGGGCCCAGAAATCTGGACCGAGGGCTCCAGAAGTTTCGTAGTAGCTACACATGTGTCCTGCTCCAAGGTCATCCCCAGGGCCTTCAATGTAACGGCGAGGCTCCGCTGTGTGACCGGAGGAAGCGGTTGACGGGTGTGACCTGTACAAGGTGGTCCCACAGGAGGCCCTCCAATTGGAGGTTCTCATGAACTCCATCTATTAGCTCGTGTATATCGAGAGGATGGTGGTATATTGCATATACCGAGCCATCGCTCTCATCTCATGTCTCAGCTTGGCCTCACTCCCAGGTAATCAGATGAATAAAAGACTCAGATCTGATGTGGTACATTGATTGAGTTCAAGTATTCATACACGGGCGCTCGACAAAACTCATCTGCCCCGTTGTTGACGGGCTGCTGTAGGGCGGCGGCACACCACTAGGACACCACATTGTCGCCATTGATGAGGACTGGCGGCTCCTCAATATTTGGCCGGTTAATCACGGTTAGTTTATAGCTGCCCTTATACGAAGGGAATGAATGTCAGCAAGATTCAGCCAGCGAGTGGTCAATATCGGAGGGCAGAAATCCATCGAGGAGCTGTACCACGCCCAACCGAGGCCAACCACGTGGAGACCTCGAAGCTCAGCACAGTTGTACCTGCACCACAGGATCTCAATGAGGCCGGGGCGTGTGGGCCGCCTGTCAGCCTTGTCCGATGCAAGAGGTGGGCAGGAGTCGGTTGGTTCTACCGTGTGTACCCACCCACATGTACGTATAGACGTCTTGTAGAAGATAGTTAGGTCTACGCGCATACAGGGACCCCTGTAGGGATGGGCCTGCTCTGCCTTGCTACGTCATCTCGGCCCTATTCACCTGGACAGCCAGTCAACAGTCCCACTCTGTGCAGGGCAAGTGGAGCAGCGGGGATGCTTGCTGAGCCCCCCTGGGCCCTTGCTCAACCACAGGCAAAGCCCCTCTGTCGCGACGTTGTGCCCGCGTACCAACCACCAGTCTTTCCCGTCGTATTACCCACCCAGGTGCCTAATAATACCTGGCCGCCCTCATCTGTGTTTTCGTGTGCACAGCACAGCAACCAATACAGACAAGCCGGCAGTGCATGGTTGCATGTTTTCTTGCCCGGCCACAGCGCACCTGCGCACCTGCCTTCTTGGAGCCAAGCTGTCTGACGACGCCGCTGATCGACTCTCGCAGCAGAACAAGAATTATCACTGACGCCCGTTTCCTCCACGAGCACGCCGCCGTTGCAGAGTGCACATTGTAGATCTACGCACCTGCACGCTTGCTTGCATACTGGGGCACAGTCATCCTCGTTGAGAACGCGACAAGCCCAGACCAGACCGCTCTCTCTCTCACACACACACACACACGCACCCTTCTTCGCTTCGCCCCCAGACCGCAGCAGCAGAAGCAACCAGTGCTTTTTTCACGCGACGTCTTTGGGGCACCAGCTTTGACCTTCCCTCCCAGCTCTGATCCAATCTCTTACGAAGCTCTTTATCTGTTTATTTGCCCGACTTCTGAGCCCCAGCTGCGCAGATCAACCCCACGAAATCCGACCTCGTTCCAGCCAGTGCAGATCCCAACCCAGCCCAAGGCTGAGAACCACCGTCGACTTGGCCATATCTTCCCAAACAGAGTGTGCTGACAGCTACATTACACCCCGCGTGGTAGACCGTGCCCAATGAAGCTGGATCCGAAGCTTGACAACGTCTTGAACCACAACACACAGCCCTTCTGCTATCCTCTCTAGCTGGCCAGGACTTGCTGTGGACGTCTGCCACCATGGTCAAGATAGACGTCAACCAGGACTACTATGCGGACCTGGAGCTGCCCCAGTCAGTCGACACAGAGACTGTCAAGAAGCAGTATAGAAAACTAGGTACGTTCGCCTGGTCTAGCCTCTGACCGTGCCTCCGACCTGACCCTGACCCGCGTGCTTTGCAGCCCTCAAATATCACCCCGACCGCAACCCCGGCAGTGAGGTCGAGGCCGGCAAGAGATTCACGAGGATCCAGGCCGCCTACGAAGTCCTCACCAACCCCGAGCAGAAACAGCGATACGACAACTCGCGCCGCTCTCGCTTCCCCGGCGCGTCCGGTGTTAAGGGCAACCCCTGGCAAGATGTCACCAAGAACTACCCTCCTCCTCCACGCCCGCCGGGCTTTCCCCCTCAGCGCCCGCCTCCCCCGAAACGACCTGGTAGCACGACCGGCGCCGACAGATACGCGCAGTTCACAAAGGATGTGCCTCCCACACCCCCTCGAACCACCCGGAAGCCCGCCGATGCGACTTGGAAGGCTTGGGAGGAGATGAGACCGGGTTCCAAGACCAAGGCCACCGGCGGCCACGCATCTGGCTCAGGGACATCGACAAGGGCTTCGAGTGCACCCAAGCCCTCAGGAGCACCGCCTCCAGTGCCCCCTCGCTCTCCTAACAAACCAGACAAGGGAGCATTTGCTGGAACAGGTCGCTTCAGCCGTGGCTATGCGCCTCAGTCGCCTAGCGGGGACGAACCTGCGGTTGCTGGCAACAATTATTTCACAACTAGGGTTAATAGCAATCGTTTCAGCGAGACTACTTCAGCCGCCCGGACTCGGCGGCGTGAGCCGTCGAATCCCACACCTGCCTCGGATGTTCGCGATGGCACATTCATGGACACCAGGCAGAGGACGCCGTACATGTCTCATGGTGGCGAGAAGCTCGATCCCTTCCAAGGCGCCGCCGGCATCAACCGGTCCCGCAGCACGCGAGAGCCGAACTCTACACCTTACCAGCATACCGACGACGAGGATTCGCCGACGTCGAGCGCGCGTCAGCGTCGCGCAAGCGTTCCTGACAATCTTGGCAACGACCCTAAGGGAAAGCGGAGGGAGAACAGCAATGTCAACGGTGCTGCCGAACCAAGTACAGGCCCTGATGGCTTCAGTCCGGCCTCCGAGGAGCAGTCACGTACCCAGCAGGAGGGCGCGGACGGCAAGGATGGATCCAAATTGTATGCCACTCAGCCATATATTCGTTCTCAGTTTGCAAAGAATGAAGTTCCTCCAAGAACCCAGCAAGCGACCAGTCGTGCGGGCAGTGAGAGAACCTTCAAAAAGTCGCTTCACCCCAGTTCAGCGTTGCACGATCTGTCTGCCCGACAGTCTTCGAGTGAAGACCAAAACCCCTCCAGTTCTGGCTTGAACGCCTTTGAGCTCAAAGTCTACGGTGTTCTCAGTCGGCTCGCGGCAGTGAAATACTCGCCACACGGCCTGGGTATGCAGTCGGGTGGGGACCGAGACGCACAGCATTCTCAGGCTTTTCGACAGCAGAGTAGGGCTGACAGTAAAAACCCCAGCAGCTTTGGTGTGCAGTTCAACGACGAATCCTTCACTGACCGCCACCGATTTTCCAGGAATAGCGCCGACAACATCAACACTAGGTTTGTTGCTGACGAGAGTGATGCTAGTAACTGGCAGTTCAACGCCGGATCTCCCGTCGACGAGGCTGGGCGACCAGCCATGCCGCGATCGAAGTCCGGAAGTCGAGTCGGTCGCAAATCGCCCTTCCGCGCCCAGTCCTTCCAGGTTCCCTCTGCTGAGCCTGCTAACGAGGGCGGTCCAGCCCAGAACAGCTCCTCCTTCAACCCCGATGAGTGGTCTGAGAAGATTGGGCCGCAAATCTTTCAGACATCGGCTACGCAGAAGGCGAACACGGCCCGGCCAATTCGCAACCCCAGCAAAAAGCCAAAGCCTGTCCGTATGACGGCGGGCACGGCGGGCATGGTTGAGTCCGATGAGAGCAGCAGTGGGCAGGATGACGCCACCAAGAAGCCGACTACACCAGGGAACGCAAACGGTATCAACGAAACGGCAAGTCCTAATGCAATGGACATCGACCCTCCTACGGACTATCTTAGTGCGAAGGGCGTTCGCAACATCCCCGTCGAGCCATCTCGTCCGGAATGGAGGGCAGGTGATGTCAAGGGCATGACCCCTGGTCTGACCCCCGGTGCTGTCCCTCATGCAGGAGGATCGGAAGATACTGAAGAGTTCCGGGCTAGCCTTTCTGACCTAAAGAATGTAGAGCCATTCGCTCAACGCCCTACAGGTCTGGACTCATTCGGAGACCTCAAATCAACTCTTCCGTTCCAGAGTGGCGCATCAGGTCAGGCTCCCGTCGCACAGCCCCAGCCCAACCCCAAGCCGACCAACCTCCATCTCCCGGTGGCACCGAAGCCGCCCAACGCACCACCTGCGTTCGCCGTACCGGGCCTAAAACCTTCTGCGGTCTCGTGGGAGAAGTATGCTGGGGATTTCTACAGGTACTTGACGGAGTGGCACAAGTTTAACACCAAATTCTCCGACCACTTCCATGCAAGGAACCTTGAGGTGCAAAAGAAGGTGGCCGATCCTGGCTGGATCAAGTCGAGGGATGCTTCTGGTATCCAAGAGTACCTCATGTGGGTCGAGCAGGATCGACAGGTGCGTGCCACGTGGGCAGAGGCATGCGACAACCACGAGATGCATGTGAGGGTCTTTATTGCCCACAGAGACAAGATGATGAAGTGAGCCTCGGCCATTCAGGCGACAAAGCGACTTCTTATTTGTCCCCGGCAGAGCCCTCAAGAGCAGGGTACGGCGAGAGTTTCAATTCCAGCGAAATGTTTCGGCAACGGCCTGCTTTGTACCGCCAGACACTGGAAGTGGACAGACCAGGCCGGCACATTTGATTTTGGAGATCAGAAGCTCTCCCTCCCTTTAGGGAGAAGTGTGCCTCGAGACGCACCTCTCAGCCACGCTCAGATTCGTCGTCAAGCTCTGGATGCTCTCAGCGAGCATGGCTCGTGTTCGCGAGCTGTTGTGATCTCTGGCGTTGGAACCAGCGAGGCCCACGGAGGGTTCACTTTATGGGATCACTGTCGAGCATCATCAGGTTGAAGCTTGTTGCGACGTAAGACTCCATAGGCTCATCGAGAGATCTGTCCCGTCGGAGATGTAGGCTCCTGGGTCAAGGGACAGTAGATTCAGGCGCCCGGAGTCTCGGTGTTCTTTTCGAGCGGCCGCATGAGCGGTCAACGAGCAATGAAGGATGGAAAACGCCATGGATAGGCAAGGAAGGAAAGGTTCTGGTTTGGTACAATACCTATCTCGCATATACATTAGTAATGAATTGGCAAGAGCATTGTTCCAGCGTGTATCCATTCTGTTTGATAGAGTCCAGGACTCAGGGTTGAAGGAACGGCGTGGTCCTGCTCTGGGATTTGCAGTCTTGGGATATATGCCCCACTAATACTCATCACCCCCGAGGCTGATAATCGACGTGGTTTATGGAGCGTAGCTTAGATGCTGTTCAATGCTTTCGGAGCGAAACCAGTCCTGGCTTGAAATCTGGTGCGAGATCCCCGTGGTTGCACATCATCCGATCAGACAGCCAGCCCCTTTCACGATCACTACGAGGCTCGACGAGAGAAGCAAGCAGCATCCAAGCTCTTTAGACACGAAGGCAATGATTTAAATTGCTCTCTTTTCTATCTTTATTCACCGGGTACGGTGTGCTGCTATATAGCTGGTTCCTGACCCTCAATCCTGGAACTCCCCCCAATCCATAAACCCAGACAGTGAGATTCCGATTACACCTTTCATACAAGTCCCAGCCGAACCACCATGCTCTCCTTTCCTTCCGTCGGTCCGTCAGACGACCGCAGCGTCATCAGGCTCGCCCGTGTCGTCTGTGACGGAGGGGACACCCTCTTGACCTTCGCCCTCTATCTTCTTGCCCGCCTCGTAAGTGAGCCGGCGCCAGCCGCACTCTGCTGAGGGGTCCTTGATCCACTCTACCGTGGGGAAATAGTGCTCGTTCTTCTTCATGGTGATAACCCATGGCACGCTGTCGAAGGTGACAGCTCTAAGTCGGAAGTCTGCGGGTACCTTAATTAGCATTTATGAGGGCCAGGGTACGGCGGTTCTGAACGAGGAAACTCACAGGTATTGTCCGGGATATCTACAACAGCCGCAGTGAACGACTCGATGTCTGGCGTGGGCTTGTTGTTCACGTGTGTGATGAAGTTTGTCGGCGCCAGTCCGTATTGGTAGGCGGGTGAGCCCCGTGTACGAGCAGAAACGTACACCTCACTGAAGAGCTTGCTGATTTGCTGGCGCACGGCGTGGTGCGGCCTGTGGAGGACGGCGCCACAGAACGAGACAGCTCGATCCGTCTCGACGTCGTCCGCAGCCACTGTGGGCAGCTTAAGTTGAATCTCCTCACAGTCGCGGACGATGACGGCGTCTAGGAAGTTGTTCGAGTACATGACATCCAGTTCCGAGATGCGCGTGATCAGCTTGCCGTTCAGGGTCAGCAGGATATCGCCCTCGAGCAGCGCCTCATCGCCTTCCTTGTCCTTGCGCTCAAACGTCCTCTTCGTCACCATGAACAGCTGGTGATGGCTTGTGTTGACCCGGGATACCTGGGCTATCCACTCCTCCGACACGCCCATGAGGCGTGCTTGCGACATCGCGATAGACCTGAACTCAACCGAGAGCATTCGCAGGTCAGGTACGACGCCTTGTGAGATCTGCGAGACCACCGGGAGCAGTGTTGGTGTGGCGAGGCCGAGATGATACTCCTCGTCTCTGTGGGTCGAGGGATTGCGCTCTCCGAGGTACGTCAGCCACAGCGCCTGCACAGTGCCATCTGGCGCGACCAACACGCCGCTACCGCATTGCTGGCTCAGGCTCGTATCGACCGTAATAGCATCCACATTGACAGCCCTGTATCGGGGCGCTCCAGAGTTGGCCGGAATGGCAACAGCGAAGATCTCAGTGACGGTCGTGGCAGCATGGACGACGCGGCCAATCCTATTGTACCCGATGAAGTAGGTAGACGCGCCCTGTGTGATTTCCTCGCTTGAGAGCCTCGCGCTCTGAACAGGAGCGTCGACCAGCTTAGGGTCGTACTGGATGATGGCGTAATTTTGCAAGGGGTGAAGGAAAACGACCTTCCCTTCAACAACGATGGAGTCCGCAATGGTGATACTAATGTCGCACAAGTCGTAGGGCACGATGGCCCGAGAGATTACGACTAACCCCTTATCTGCGTCGACGACCAGACCCATCCCCCATTTCCGGTTCTTCGGAAAACCGTCCAGCTTGACCGGCATTGTACAGTTGACATGCACGAAGCTCTTCACAAGCTCGGCTACGGCCGGGTGAGAGGTATGCTCGAGCTGAATGAACGACGCCTTGCGCGGTACCGGGGGCACTGGTGGAATCGGGTCTGCAAGATCAGTGAAATCCCACACTCCACTCTCGTCATTCCGCACCGCCAACTTCATCTTGGAGGACCAGTGTCTGTCGACATATATGATGGTCGTGTTGAGGGTGTGCAGGTCCCGAAGGTGTTTGTACGTCACGACAACCCGTGCCTTGTCGGGTATGCCTTTGGCGACCTCAATGAAAGTCTCCAAGTCTGGCACTTTCTTGTGGTCGAGTGTCTGAAGTATCCAACCGTTGTCGCTGTTATCAAAGCGGAAGGAGCCCGTCGCCTCGCAGATATACACCCCCCGTGCAGCCACACCATATAGCCTGGCTTGCTGATAGGACAGGGTGTGGAAGCTGCCGCCGGCGACAGACACGAAGCGATCAGGAGTGATTCCGTGCAAATCACCGACCTGGATCTCGACCTCAACATCGTCCCCGCCCCTCTGAAGTAGTAATTTCACAGTGCTGCCGACGTTCGAATCCATAATGTCATCGAGGCGTACGAATGATGTTATCAGCTCGTCGTTCACCTTGACGAGAACATCACCTTCCTCGACCTTGCCGTGGGATGGGCCCTCCGGGAGGACGATTTCAGCAACCAGCATGTTGGTCTCTCGGGGGAACTGTTTCCTCATCTGTGCTTCCCACTCAGAGGAGAGGCCCAGTCGCCTGCACTCATCAAATGGCTTCAGGAGGAACTGGCACTGGATGTCGCCTCTAGTAATGGGCTTTCCCTCCTGAAGACACTTCAGAGCTCTCAACGGTCGATCCAGAGGCAAGAAGTAGTCCGTGGACGCGCCGTCTGCTCTTCCGCCGGCCTGCAGAGCCACGGCACAGCCATCAAGATTAACGACTGGACTGCCAGAAGAACCTCCACTGGCAGCAGCACTAGCTTGGTAGTACGAAGTACTACGTGACAACTCGTTAGCATTCTTGGCAGCCTATGATGTCTTGAATAACAACCCCTGGTGCCAGAAGTCAAGGCCTCAAAGGTTTGGAGACACAAGGAGACAAACTCACTTGAAATCGCTGTAACCTTCCCCGTACTCGGGTGCGTTACGGTCTAAACGGCTGATGACACCAGAAAGGATGCTGAGCTTCTCACCCGCATCGTTGCCAACGACGCGAATCTCGATACCAACTGTTCAGACACATCAAGTCAGTCATGTGCTGCAAAACACTTCTGGGTTTGGGAGGCCTACCTTTAGCGAGATCGGGCCGGAGTGGCAGGGCTTTTACCGGCATGTACTTGATGGCCTTGGGGTCGAACTTCAGAATGCCAAAGTCATGGACCGGGTCACGGTAGACAGGGTAGGCATCCACCTCCTCATGGTTGTCAAAGATGCAGTATCCCCAGAAGGGCCCGGCGCCAACAACGTGCCTGTTTGTCAGGATGTAGCCCCTCTCGGCGTCCACGACAAAGCCAGTGGCCTCGGAGTTCAGGGCTGGATCGGTGTCGAAGGAGCAGGTCTGGCAGAAGCGGATGGAAACGACATTTCTGACGACATTCTCGATGGTCAACTGCCACTCGGCGGTATCTGGCCCCAGGGAGGGTAGAGTCTGCAGGGCGGCTTCTTCGATGAACTCGTGGTCGTGCATGTCGAGGTCGGCGGCTTCGATGTCGGGGGTGTTGTCGCCGGCGGACTGCTTGCCGTTCAAGGAGTGACGATGGTGTTTAGGGGGTCGGCCGGTCTCGAGAGCGTCGAAGGGGGAGGGCTTGCGCTTGGCGCGAGGCGAAACGTTTGTGCCGTTCATGTTGAGGGGGCTTGATGAAGACTCGCCGGTAAGCGGCTGTGGTGGTGCACTGTCCGAGGTCGAATTCGAGGCGGAGGACGTTGCCGTGAAAGCCCTGGCGAGAAGCTTGCGGGTAATTGGTGACTGGCGCGGCGATACCAAAAGACCAGATGAAAAGGCGTGAAGAGGACGGCGGCGTGGCTGAGTGGTGGTGGTGGTGTTGTTGAGGAGGGTTGAGATGCAGTTCCCTGTAGCGAGCTTGCCCGTGCCAAAGCGAATGCCAATGCCAACTCGGCTGCGCAGCGAGGGCAGAGCTGTTCGCATCAAGGCCTGTTGCCCTCGTGCGACGGAATGCAGCGCAGTCACTGGCCTATGTAAAGACTGTGGGAGTCAAGGGCATGGGCGACAGACAGGTCGGCGACGAGGAGGATGGCAGTTTGGTGCAGGAAGCGATGATGAGGTCGCAAGCCGCAAACATTTACAGGTCGACCTCGAGCTGACGGCAGCCTTCACCACCCCTGTCCCGCCTCACATGCACTTACATGGACCCAGTGAAATTGAGCTGTTCGCACAAAGGCATTGTTCGGATCCCGCTAAGGCACAGCAGTGGGTAAAGGACTTAGTCAGCCAGCCAGCCGTCTCTTCTCTTTGATCATTCTACAATTATCCAGTATGAGCATATGCACGTCCTCCAGGATCGGTCCATCGGTGGCTTGCCCTTGACTATCCACATCTTCAGAAATATATCCTGGCGAGTATGCAGGCACCTTTTGGACTAGATGCAGCCGTCGTCGAGCCTCGAGTCTTGGTTGCGCACTTGAGCCGAGATCCGGTGTCCACAACATACCCGAGAACGGGCTACATGTATATCTGCTTGCTCCATCCCATCCCAGGGCCCAGTGTCTGCTTGCCGCCAGGACGATAGGTTCTCGCGCATACGTCAGTGACTTGTTATCAAACCCTGTCCACGTGTGTGTCACAGGTCGGTGCGTGGCCGTCTGGCCGCCTTGCGCCTTATATGGATGCAAACGATGGGGTCGTGCCCCCCTGGTTGTCGGTGCCGGGCCCGGCGCCCACAGGCCCCGCGGGTTGGCCGCCCTGGGCCAGCTAGGCCGTCCCTAGCAGCTTAGTAGAGGTAGGTGTGTCTATTTAAAGTTTGACGCAATATGCAAGACAGCTGGCATCGGGGCCGCGTGCCCTATGAGAACGGGCAGCAGAGTGGGCAGCAGGCCGCGCAGGAGATGCGGGGGAGCAGACGATCGCTGCAAGTCAGAGGCCAGACATGGGATGGGGAAGGGATGGGAAGGGAGAGAAAGCCATCTTTTGCAAGTGCATGGCGGACGGACATGAACCCACGTCGACGTTGAGATGCAAGATCGAGATGGGGCCAAGGACAATACAACGACCAGGCCCTCCCTGGACCCGGGCGAGCGAACTGGAACCATTCCTACGTAGACGGCGAAGTCGAGCCTATCTGACCTCGGCCCGTTCCCTGGGTACTACAAGCAGAGCTGTAGATACCTGGTCTACCTGCCTAGGTTGAGTTTGGGTTGGTCAGTCTGGACCAGGCGGTCGGCGGCCCACGGTCGAGGCCAGAGGTCAGTGGTCATGATTGTCGTTGAAATAATATCTTGGGGATTGGGGACCCATGCCCACGCCCCTGCCCAATGCCTGTCTCTCCCACTCCCTCCCATGTCCATCCCATCTCATATATATTCCACGCGTGCCTTTTCTTAGATCAGCCAACGCACCCACGCAGGAGTCGACGGCCATATCTCGTCCTGTTCCTCCAGTTGGCATTGAGCTCTTGGATAGTGGTGCACCTGGCAATCAATCTAATCTACGCTGGGCATAGCCGTAGTCAAGAGGTTGATCATCCCCTCCCACGGTCAGACCTTCCACAACCTCTCTGCGGCCACCGCCTACGCACAGTCGACCCCTCCAACAGCAACAACGACAACAACAATATTAAGCTGCAGCTCCAACTCGAGCCCCGTCCACCGCCCTCCCGACCTCACTCCCTCCCGGCCAGCCAGAGCTAATAACTCTGCAACTTGCTACCTGCAGGTTTATGCTAATGCCAACGAGAAGACTGACTGTCCTGCAATCAATTGTCTCGGCACATCTCCTGCCCTCCCTTTGCTGCAGCGCCCACAATCGCCCAGACCGCTTTCTACCCTCATCTCGCTTAAGGTCGACTTCTGCGTGATCGCATTGATCCAGAGACGTCATCTTCTCCCCCATGGGCATTTTGTCGCTCCACGATATTTCCCACTGGCGAATAGATCTCGCCTTGTCGTCTGGGTAGAAGCGGGTCCGCTCAGCTCTTCTGCGACGGCCCCAGCGCTTTCTCGGCCGGAGAATTATTGATAGCTCGTCCACGTCGCCGGCACTCATCAAACCCGCCCCACGTAACCCCCTTGCCCACGAGGCCAGGGCCCCGACTCTACCGCGACTCCCAGCGCGAACCACCGCGGCCTCGAGAAGCCTCCCAGGGCCAAGACCGACGGCCATCCGGCTCCAGATCCGACAGCCTCGGGACCACCGAGCCTCGCTCGATCTCCCAAATAAGCATCGAACCGGCGAGTCATTGCTTGCTGGCCACATCTGATCTTGTCTCGTCTCCTGTCTGCTTCATGGCCGTCTCATGACAGCTTGCCTTCCCACAATTCACACAAGCCCGGTCCCGAGAACAAGAGCCAGGAGATCGCGTTGGAAGGCACAGGCTCGAGGGCTGCAATCGCGTCCACAATGGATACCCTCACCCCGACCGGCAATCTGACTCCAATCACGGTTGGCTCAGGAACCTCGACGCCTAGGAGCCCCAAGAGGTTCAGCTTCGTGCCGCTGGTCACCGTTATTGGCTTCCACCATGCGAGAGGGCCTGAAGTCGAGTCGTGGTTTGGCAGTCCGGAGGGCACAGACCCGGCCGTCGACTATGGGTGGTCATTGCTGCCCTTCATGGCGCTCAGTGATGGCGCGCATGCGTGAGTATCCGCCCATCCCTATCCACCTAGGCCATCTGGCCGTGGCCTTGATGGGATCTATCACTAACCGCTGTGGTCTATGGGCACAGATCGACAGAAGACTTCTCCTACTTCACCCTGCTGAAGCCCGCCACCGAGACCGAGCCCGCAACGTCGCTCTTCGGAATATCATGTACCAGGCAGATGGACTCCTCCGCCCTGATCAACCGCCCCGCCGATGTTACTCGTTCGACCGTGCAGAAGGCCGTTGTTGTCATAGCCGACAATCCGCAGACCTTTGGCACGCTCAGGGAACGACTCAGTGTTGTCACACACGCATGGTTTGCACAGCGCGAGTTCACCGACACGGAGATCCTGCGTCGCTTCCAGGAGAGCCTGGCGGACGAGAAAGAGCGAGGTCTTCTGAGCGAGGATGAGAACCGGGATGCTTACCTCGGCATGAGTTTGAGAGAGATGATTCACGAGTTCAGGTGGCAGACTTTGGTCTTGTTAAAGTGCTGCCTTTTGCAGCCCAAGGTAAGCAGAATTGGCTCGGGGTGTTCCCAGTGCCCTTGGATATGTGGGCTTCACTAACTCAATCTGCCTATCTTGCCAGATGTTGTTCTTTGGTTCCCGTTGCGAGCGACTTTGCATGATGCAGTTTTCTTTGATATCTTTGATACCCGGTCTTATTCGAAAGCTCCAGGACTGTGCCGACCCGGAACTGAACAGTTACGAGAAGCATTTGACCATGCCCACAAACTTAAAATCTAGTGACCGATCATCATTACAGGCCTACATGGGGCTGCCGCTTCAAATATTCGGCAAGGTCGGTTCTGTTAACGGGAGATTCCTGCGAATTGGAGCTGACTGGAGACACAGGGAAGCCTGTTTGGCCCATATACGCCCCTTCAACAGCTCGATGTCTTAGCAGACCATGAGACGAAGTCATACATTGTTGGAAGCACCAATTCACTTCTTCTCCAGCAACGAGACAGATACAGTGATATTCTGATCAACCTCGACGACGAGTTCATCAACATCACGTCGACGTCGCTGAAGCAAGCACTGCAACTCTCAACCCCGGACAGAAGATGGATCGATTTCATCACACAAACCGTCAACGAGACCTGGGACGAAGCGAATCCAAGCCGGCCGAAGACAATGGGCTTCATGGGAAGCGAGGAGTTCATCCGACTTCAGTTCGAGGATTACGTTATTGCGCTTCTCTCGGCCGTCAAATATCACACCTTCATGGCCAAGCATAAGGATAATCCGAAAATGCTCCTCCCACACATTGATGGCGACCCAGCCGTCGACTTCAATCTGGACTGGGTCGAAGCCTGGATGAAGACCGAAAATTACCGGATATGGAACAACAACACCGACAGCCACCTATTTGATATCGCTGAACCCAGGCACATATGTGCGGGCGGCCTCACTATCGACGACGTATCAAGGCGGGTGACCCAGCAGGTACAGGATCTGCACTTGGACGAGAAGCTATCACAGGGAAGAGAGGCGGCCGCGAGAAACCTTGCTGCGGCGAGGGATAAGGGAGGAGCAATGATTACCAAGTTCTACGGGGAGCTTGAGGCATACCGCGAGGCACAGCGAAAGAGGGCAGAGGAGACCAGGCAACAGCAGTCCAGTGACTCTGTGCCTGCGAGTCCAACCATCAAGAATGGTCACGATGCAGAGAAGGCAGGCGTAGGTGGCTATATGAGCAGCTGGGCCACCTGGGCGGGGGAGAAGCGCAAGGCGCTCACAAATCGTGGTGCTGGCGACAGGAATAGCGGTAGCAGCACGAGCGGTTGGGGCCTCGGCCTTGGGAGGACCAAGAGCAAGAAGGACGGCAGCAGCACGTCCTCGCTGCACTCGGCCTCTGAGAAGGACGTCAAGAGCCCACGCATGTCGACGTCATCCTTCTTCGGCGGGTCCAGAAAGAGCCTCGACAGCGCCAAGGAGCTGGAGAAGGCGCGGCAAGAGGACGCGCGCCCGGGGACCCAGCACTCGTTCAGCGAGAGCATACTCGGCTCCGAGGAGTCAGGGACCGTGTCCTCTCCTGAGGTCTCACCGCAGAAGCCGCGGATCGACTTTGCGAAGCAGGAGACGAGCGTGTGGAACGACGCCTAGGGGCCGAGCGAGCACAAGCTGGCACAGCGGCCGGCGGCGCGGAGCATGAGGAGGCGGAGCCGGAATCACCTCGGGCCCCTGAGGAGGTGCGGGGTGGGATTGAGCCGTAATAGTCTGGGTTGAGGGCGTGGTGTTCGGGCCTGTAAAGAGAAAGCATTGAAGAGAGCATCAAGCATTCCGGATGGTTTTAGATCAAAAAACAAAGTATACCACGGCATGGCATAGCATAGCATTCACGGCACGTCGAGGGGCCACAGCAGCCACAGCAGCAAGGAATTTGCCTAGTTTGGATAGGTCAAAATACATCATTGCCGAAGTTTTTGTCTTTCGAGGGCCCGCGTCTATCACATGTCCATCTTGTATGTCCATGTTCTCAGCTACCTTCCATCCGCCTCCATCCTCACAAGGTAAATGGACCTTAGTGTAAAAGCCTTGGGGCCATGAACCACTTCCCTCGTCCTCTCATCCTCGGCCCGTGCCCGTACCCGAACTCCTCGTGTGTGTGAAGCACATGTACTATTGGCTACATTCAAGACGTGGCCCCCGTAGTTCACACCTGCTCAGGTTTTGCCGGAGGTCATCGAGGCAGTCAATCAAACGAGTAGGAAGTGACGGGGGCACTCCAGCACTTTAGTCATCGATGACTTTGATTCAGAGGCTTTGTTATTTATCCCCAATACACGAATGAAAAGACACCCTCCTTCTTCTTCCTAACGCCTTGGCCTCCGTGGGGAAGTTTCAGATGCTGGACATGCCGCAAAGTTTCGGAAGAAAAGGTCTGCTGTTTGTTGGATGACCTCTCTGTCTCTGCTTTTTTTGTTCTTGTTCTCCTTGCGCTCGGCGGGGGCGGTCCCGGGGCCAGCAAGGGCTTGATAAACGCCGTTGTGTATCTACCGAATTGTCTGAAGTAAAAAGTACGACAACCATTGTCAAGAATGCGCCTGTGATGCAGTGCCCTCATGTTTTCCTTGCATCTGCCCCTTTGACACACCCCTTTAATCCTTGGTATCACGAACAGCATTGCCGAAACACGTATTAATCTGCTAAACAGTCGCGTTGAGTCACGTCGGCGTCTCGCTCACTGCGGACCGTGAAATTCCCCTTCCATCGCTGCGACGCCGCTGGCTTCCACGTTGTGGTAGTCGAGGATTTCGGAGTACCTGAAGAAGCGATTAGCACGAACACTCAGACTTGGTCACCCCCTTCGAGGATGGACGGTGCGGTAAACCTACATCATGATCTTCCACGTGTCCACAGGTAGGTCCGCATCGTTGAAACTCCAGTCGAACTTCTCCTCGGCCACGGGCTCGTCGGTTGGATCGTGGTAGGGAGCCAGGTACTCATGTGCCAAAGCGTCCGCAGCTGTTATTCGCTTCTTCGGGTCGAAGACAAGCATACGCTCCAGGAGGTCGACGGCTAAATTGATGGTTAAAAGTGTGTTTTGCACAGCTGCGGGGTTGCGAGGGATACAAACCAGACTCGTCAGCATTCTTAAACTTTGTCGCCAGGGGTTGACGCTCCCGCTTGGGCAGAGATTTGACGAATCTCAGGGTCTGCCAGACTGTCAGTCACTGACGTATCCGATCTAACAAACGATGCGCGACTCACATTTTCGCTAGCAATTGTGTTGATGACATCGTCAGGTGGTGTTCCAAGGAGCTCTGTGATGATGGAAAACTGGTTGACGTGGTCCTTTCCAGGGAAGAGTGGCTTGCCCTCGAGCATTTCGGCAAAGATGCAGCCAGCACTCCAGATGTCGACCTCGACGTCGTATTTTTGCCATGTAAGCATGATCTCGGGCGCCCGGTAGTATCTTGTCGATACGTAACCTGTCATCTGGGGGTCTTGAATACGGGCCAAGCCGAAGTCGCAAATCTTGAGATCACAATTCTCGTTGACCAGAATGTTGCTGGGTTTCAGGTCCCGGTGCACCACGCCAGCAGAGTGCACGTATTTCAGACCTCGCATTATCTGGTACAGGAAATACTGGATGAACTGCTTCTCGAGGGGCCTGGAGGTCAACAGCCGGTGCAGGTCAGTCCCCAGGAGCTCGGTGACGAAGTAGATGTCCTCGAGGGGAGAGATGAAGATATCGCTGAGAGAGATGACGTTCTCATGCCTGAGGTGCTTGAGCAGTTTCAGCTCACGGTAGGTCCTCTTGGCCAGGACGGGGGTGCTGAAGGGCTTCATGATCTTCTTGATGGCAACATTCTGGTTGGTGAGCTGGTCTCTGGCGGAGCAAACCAGACCAAAGGCCCCCATGCCCACAGGTTGCAGGTCCGAGTACCTCGATGTGATCTCGAAGGTCGTCCCAAAGATTTGGGCGCGCACGAATTCAGCCATGATGGATGCGGTTCGGGAGTCCGAATGGTCGGGGCGACGTGTCGAGGGGGGATCAACAGGAGAGGCAGAGATCGACGTGAGATTATGCGATTTTGACCAAGGCGCTCAAACCTGTTGTTTCGCTTCGAGTGGGCAGTGTGATGAAGCAGACCTCTGCGGGGTGGTTGCGGGAGAGCGAAAAGGATGCAGCAGCAATTGTCGTCAGAGCTAAGGAGTGCTCGGTTGTAGGGACGCTTGGCTGGCTGGCAACTGTGGTGGGGACGAAGAGGCAGAGGTGGGCGACGCGGGGCTCCGAAGTGCTGGCGGAAGCTGGGGTTGAGAAACCGGAGTGGCACAGGAGGGGAGGGAAGGCGAGGCGCTGAAAGTCGGTGTATTAGCTTTCCAGTCTAGCAGTCTCCTAGCGATGGGCGCTTGCGATTGGGTTTCATCTCTCGAAGTGCTGCCATGCAACTGCCTTGCCTTGCAAGCTCACTGCAACAATGGCATTACCAGCCAGGTTTGAGCATTTTGGGGGCCGAGAATTTAGGGGCAGTAGAGAAGGCTGTTGGATTTGGACTTTGGCAATCGCCATCGTGCACATGCCAGATTCCTCTCCTAATTGTTGTCCCTGCAGCCGGAACAGGGGCCCTCCACGTACCGAGGCGAAAGACCAGTGTGCTTTCCACGTCTTCGGTGTGCGATGTCAAGTATGGTGCCTCGGCGACTAGCCTGAATGACTGACTGACTTTGGCGTTGGGGTGATGCGGCAGCAGGCACAGAACTGCTCTGCAAATACGAGCTTGAGGGTCTCGCTATTTGTCAAAGCTGGACCGGTGTGTAGGGCTTTTGCAGAAGGACAGAAGTGAAGAGTAGAGAATCACGGCCGAGGCCTTTGGAGCGGGACGGAGAGGTCAGAATTGCCCACAGACACCCCCGGATCTCGATCATTTCTTATGGACAGTCGGGGTCGTACCTGAGTCAAGTAGCCTTGTCTGGCAGTGTCGTAGATCTGCTCGCCGATGATTTAGAGGTGGTCGTCTCCGACTCTTCTGGGGATCGCCTAGTGGTTGTATGAAAGGTAGAGTCTTATGGTGTTTCTCAACTGTAACTGCAACAGAGCTCGCGAGAGAGGAGAGGATATGAGGCGGGCCGAAGGGGGGAAGAAGGGGGGGGTTTTGGGCGTGCAAAAACCGGGTTTTAGGGATGCTGGCACTGGGCATGCCACTCCACGATAAGATAATCGATTGACAGCTTTTGCAAGAGGGCCGAAATCGAGATGGTGACTACGACTGGTACTGGGACCTGGGGCTGGAACTGGGACTGAGACTGGGAGTGGACTGGGAACTACCAGGACTACTTGAGCTGTGACCAGGGCTGGGCCATGCCCCCTTGTTTTTTCTGGGGCGGGAGACAGAGAAACAACAGCGCAACAGCAAAGCACAGGCTGAGAGCAGGGCAGGGCCGAATCCAGGCTGGAAAATGGCACCTTTCCCGATGGGAATCTCCCGCACGCCCAAATTCGACGTGGGAACGTGTGGCCCTGCTTGCTACCGTTGCGGGACGGAAACGGTGACTCGTGGGCCACAAGGCGACGACGGCCGCGGCTGGTGCCTCGTGGCTGGGTGAGAATGGCTGCATGGGGGATCTGAGGTGACGGGCAACCTTGCCGTTTAGATCACACCGCAGACTGTCCTGGTACTGGCCGGTGCAAGCTGGGAAGGCTGCGTCTGCCATCTCCCACGAGCTCTTCTCAAACCCCCACCATACTTCCCCTCCAAAAAAGCAGGGACAGATAGAGAGAGGCGCTGGAGAGGATGGGGGTGGTGGTGGTGGTGTTGGGCTGCCCAAGTGGCTGTGCTGGCTGGTTTGCTGGCTGGTTTGGTGGGAAGTGTTCATGTTCGTACGTACTCTGCCCCTCCATGTGGTCATCCCATCCCACTTTCACTCTTTCCCATCCCGCAGAAGATCGATTTCCCGGCAGCCCACTGACCGAACCTGGATGGCACTTCGCTCGTCGCGGCATAGCTTCTTGCAAGGTTGCCTGGCTGTTCCAAGGTTTTTTTTCCATAGCGCGCTCCTTTCCCATCTCAAGCCGCAGCACCTAATCACGAAAATCATCGGGATTTCCTACTGTTGCTCCCATCGCGTTGGGCCGACACGCGACGCCGTGCTGCTGATGAGAGACTTGACTGCTGGCTGTCCATCATCCGGCCATAAAAATTACTGGTGGATGACGTCAGGACCCACCGCTGCCGTTTCCTGACACTGACAGATTACTGTACAAGGTGTACCTGCCTTTCCTGTGCTCCTGCTCTGCCCCACCAGAGCTCGGCGGGCGACTGCAGGGTCGAGAGGGTCTCTTTCTCCCTGATCTTGACAGGTGAGGTCTTTCAGAAAGAGCAGTTTTTCAGCCTGCGGCCCTTGTGGGAGCTCGGCAGCCGGACTGCCATTCACAGTCGGCCCCTTTGCCAATTGGCCATGGGCGTATGGGCGTATGAAGGCACGCAGGTGCACAAATATGATACCTAGGTTGCTTAGTCGGCCCCACAAAAAGACATGTTCCGCCCATCGTCAAAACAGGTGCTGATCGAGAAGCGTCTAGCCCGGCGAAGATCCCGCGGGCCTGGACCCGGATCCCTGTCTTTCTAGTTTGACACTGCGGACCTTTTCGTCCGTCTGCATTTGAGCCGACCTGCCGGCCGCCAGCTGTCAGCTGCCAGCTCATAGGAATCACGACGCTCTAGCCTATAGCGCCGTTCAAGAGAGATCAGGTGAATGTTTGAGGCAGTCGGGCATCAGCAGGCCAGAGAGGCTTCAAGCTACAGACGACCCCCAGGTCCCCTTCAAGGGAGCCGTTGGGCCTCTATACACAGCACGAGAAGCAAATCTTGGAAGCTATACACAAAGTGGCTTTTCCGTGGCCCCGGGGTCTATGGCGCTTGTCCTGCTGAGTTTTCATCAGAAGGCAAGAAGGCAGGAAAGGTCACAGGTCAGCCAGATACTGTAACAACTCTACCAGCCTCAGAAAAGCCCACCTGACACGGTCGAGTCGCATGGTCGCATGCGGCAGACGATAATACCCTCGTGTATGTATGTGCCTGAGAAGGACCCGCCGCCACAGAACCTAATCTGGATCGGCCTCACCAGGCTACACCACTCAGCTACACTATATATCAACATGTATATCAGATGCGACTCGACTCACGGCCCATCCAGAAATCCGGGTGCCCCAACGAGGCTAGAAAGCCACACCTCAGATCCCATCGGTGTCTAGTCTGCCGCCGCGGCTCTGCCCGATGCCGTTCCATTTACCAGCTTGCCGGGCGCCGATCCCTTCCTCTTTCCCGCCGCCGCACATCAAATCAGAGTTACACTTTTTTTCTTCCCTCTAATTCTCTAGCCCGGGTTAACGCGAAGGGGAAAACTCTAAACAAGCCTCCTCCCGCAATCTATCCAGCACACTCTTCACGACTCAGAATGCCGCAGTTCGAGGAATAGAGTGTGCGAGAGAGCGCGCGCGGGCAGGACATCGTCGGATGCGAACAGCTTCCCCTGGGGGCAATGACGACATAGGGGCAGCGGGCGGGCCCACAGAACACGACACGCGCAGCGCAGCTTGGATGACATCATTGATGGTTGCGAATTGGGGGGTCCCTTCTGGCCCCGTCGCAGGACATCGTCCCCCAGGGGGCGGCCGAGTTCTCGAGGGGGTGGGCTCGGGAGGGGCGGAGGGCTTGCTCGCCCAACTCGCACGCCCAACAAGCTAAGCTTGTGGGAGATGGGATCAGGTTCGACGAAGAGGTAGGTCCCCACCTGGACCCTGATTTGCAAAGGGTCCTCGGCGAGACTGTCAGCGCAGCGTGTTCAACAGTGCCTCTGTTCGTCATGACTAGGTCATTATGGACCCTGATCTGACTCGGAGGGGTCGCTTTGTCAGTTTTGAACCTCAAACAATGTACGGATAGGGAAGGAGAAACGCAAGCATGGAGAGAATCTGGAAGGTAAGAAGGCCAATGTAGGCGTGAGGGTGGGCAGTGAATCTATTCTTTCCGAACCGGCTATTGCAAATGATGTCGAGTATTCGCACCCGTAAAAGCGGAGGGTACACCGGTACATGATTTGCTCGCTGATAACAGTAAACACCCACCACACACCTATAGCCACTCTACATACCCTCATGGGTGTGTTCGGTCTAGGTGTATTAGGTCTGGGTGTGTTAGGTCTGCGTACCTAGGTATGTTAGGTCTGGGTGTGTTAGGTCTGGGTGTGTTAGGTCTGGGTATATTAGGTCTGGGTATATTAGGTCTGGGTATATTAGGTCTGGTATGTTAGGTCTAGGTGTGTTAGGTCTAGGTGTGTTAGGTCTAGTTGTGTTTGGTCTGGGCATGTTTGGTCTGGGCATGTTAGGTCTGGGTATGTTAGGTCTGGGTGTACGGATTGGCTATGGGTGAGCCTGTGTGAGTGTATGTGCTGAGTGTTGTGATTCAACCATTGGCTAGGATCAGACATATCATGAACAGTCGGCCCAGGAACTGATCCCACAGATCAGCCAATAGGTCAACCCCATTAGAAATTACCCCATGAGAGGTGATCCCACACGAGAATATCCGATAGGCCATTCTACAGGTCAGTATAGTACCTAGGTCATCACCATTTATGGTCATGTGCTCGGACCTGAAGCAAGAGAACGTGCGGCACTGAGGACAAGCTCATCTGAATGAATAAAGTCTGCTGCTACTCGATTTCGTATAAAACATGCAGCTGCTCTTAATGTAAAGCAACAACCTCTACTGGCGCCCTCGTCCTCTAGACAAAGCTCACAGACCGTCCTCCTTATCCGCCGGCAGCGGCTCGACGTTCCAGATCCCCTCGGCATACTCGTTGATGCACCGGTCGCTGCTGAAGAAGCCCATGCGCGACACACTGGTAATGCTCTTGGTGAGCCACTCATCCTGGTTCTTGTAGGCCTCGTCGATGACGTGATGCGTCTCGATGTAGCTGTGGAAGTCATCCGACACCAGGTAGTAGTCGCCGTGGTCGCGCACCGCCGAGATCATGCCCGCGAAGTCGTTGGGCTGTCCGAAGGTGCCCTTCTCGATAGCTTCAAACACCTTGGCGAGATCTGGGTCGACGGCATGCGAGCCGTATGTGTGCGAGTGACGCAAGTCCTCGACATCCTCAGCCAGGTTTCCGAAGAGGAATATGTTGTCTTCGCCGATCTCACGCGTGATCTCAATCTATGAAGGGTGTTAGTATAGCCTTCGGACTTAGTAGTTGGGGCGGAAGATGGGGGGCTTTTAATCAATGAGAATAGTCATAGTGCCCGAATAGACTTACATTAGCGCCATCTATAGTATTCACGTCAGTTATTGTCTATCAAATAATGCAGGGAAGGAGTGATTGGTGCTTACCGCAGGTTCCAATAATCAGACCACCGTTCAGAACGAATTTCATGTTGCTGGTACCTGAGGCCTCAGTACCGGCAGTGGAGATGTGCTCGCTGATATCTGAGGCAGGAGTGATGATTTCTGCCTTGCTGACGTTATAGTCCTCCAGGAACACAACCTTGAGAAGGTCTCCAATGTCCTCATCCTTGTTGACGACAGCGCCGACGTTGTTGACAAGGTGAATGATTTGCTTGGCCTGAGATGTATAGAGTCAGTCATTGCTTACGTACGGACGGGGATCCTCCATGACTAGGGGCAGAAGATACGTACCATCCAGTATCCAGGAGCGGCCTTGCCACCGAAGATAGTCACTCTGGGTTGCACCTTCTTCCTCTCCTCCGGTGTCATGGCCTTTAGCGTCAGATACCGGTGGATCGTTCCGAAGATGTTCAGCTGCTGGCGCTTGTACTCGTGGATACGCTTGACCTGGACATCAAAGAGCGCGGCGGGGTTGACAGTGACACCAGTACTGGCCTTGATGTGCTTTGCAAGCCTGACCTTGTTGGCGTACTTGATCTCCTGCCACTCCTTCCTGAAGTCCTTATCCTTTACGGAAAGCTCGATCTTGTTGAGTTCCGTCAGGTCCTTCAGGAAGTTGTAGCTGCCGGTCTTGCTGGCGATAAGCTCGGACAGACGAGGGTTAGCCTGGTGAAGCCAACGCCGGGGGGTGATACCGTTCGTCACATTGGTGAATTTGTCCGGACCGTAAATCTCAACGAAATCCTTGAAAATGGTGGTCTTAATGAGGTCAGAGTGCAACTCGGCGACACCGTTCACCTTGTGAGACCCGATAATGGCCAGGTACGCCATGCGCACCATCTTTGGCTGAGATTCCTCAATGATAGACACCCTGCTGAGGAGGTCACGGTCGTTGGGGTGGGCGCGCTCAACGCTTTGAAGGAAGGCAAGGTTGATATCGTAAATAATCTGCAAGTGGCGTGGTAGGAGATGCTGGAACAAGCCCACAGACCATTTCTCCAGAGCTTCTGGGAGCACAGTGTGGTTTGTATATCCGAAGGTCTGCGTGACGATATTCCAGGCTTCGTCCCACTCCAGTCCCTCCACATCGACCAGGATACGCTGCAGCTCTACGATAGCCAGGGTTGGATGGGTATCGTTTAGCTGAATAGCCACCTGGTCGGGGAATTCATTCCAAGCCCGCTTGGACTTCTTGAAACGGCGGACAATGTCGTATAGCGAGGCGGCAACCCAGAAGTACTGTTGCTTGAGACGAAGCTCTTTGCCGCGGTCTAGGTTATCGTTGGGGTACAGCACTGCGCTGATGGTCTCGGCGCGTTGCTGGTCCGCAACGGAGCTCTCATACTCGCCTGAGTTGAACTTCTGGAAGTCAAACTCTCCACTGGCAGCCTTGCTTGACCAGAGCCTGAGGTTGTTTGTTGACTTAGTGGCGTATCCAGGGATCGGCACGTCATAGGCTATGGCCGTCACAACATCTCCGCCCTCCCAGCGCGCAACGGTCTTGCCGGCTTCGTTCTGAGTCTTGTTCACGTGTCCGTAGAATTGTATCTAAGAAAATTCAGTAAAATCCCAGAAGGGTAAGGCACGACAAGAGCAGAAGTGTCCATCAACTTACGTCGACAGTCACATCGTGACGGGGAAACTCCCAAGGGTTAAAATCTAGCCAATAATCTGGCACTTCAACCTGATACCCGTCAATAATCTCCTGCTTGAAGATACCATAGCGGTACCGCAGCCCGTACCCCCAGGCGGGGTAGTCGAGGCTGGCCAGGCTGTCGAGGAAGCAAGCCGCTAGGCGGCCTAGGCCGCCGTTGCCTAGGGCGGCGTCGTGCTCCTGGCTGATGATGTCCTCGATGCGGAAGCCGAGGTCCGCGAGCCCGCTCTTGGCGATGTCCTTCTGGCCGATGTTGAGCATGGCGTTGTCGAGGGCGCGGCCCATGAGGAACTCCAGACTCAAGTAGTAGACCCGCTTGGTGTCGGCAAAGGTGTGGCGCTGCTGGGTCCTGTTCCACTCCAGGATGAGGCGGTCGCGGAAGGCCAGCCCCGTGGCGGCGTAGGCGGCCTGCTCGTCGCAGTTGAAGACGCTGCGCGCGAGCGTGGTCTCGACGTGGCGGACGACCTCGCTCTCGAAGCCATCCTTGTCCTTGAAGCCCTGGGTCTTGTGCTTGGTCCAGGCCTCCCGCTGGGGCTCGGGGATGGAAGCTGTGCAACGGAGATCGTCAGCTCATCTGCAGGCCATGTCGCGGAATCGGCTGGGGCGGTTCGTCCAGGGACCCGGCCCCGGCCGCGTGAAGGCTCCATTTCTCCGGTGTAGTATCGGCGCAAGGGTTGGCATGTACCCACCTTCAACGGTCTTGATATCCCCGGCACCAAATCCGGTGAAGGTCCTCTTGTGCTTCGGCCTCGAAATACCGGCCGGGCTGACAGAGCCCTGTATGTCGACAATGGGGGCGCTTGTCGAGGGGCGGCGCTCCCTCGTGGGGATCCTCTGGGCCTCGGTGGAAGCCATTGGATAGCAATCAGGGGTAAATCTTGAACGCGAATTCCTGTCAGCAACTATATTTCGCAATTGGTCCAGGAAAAGAAAACGTATGGAAATAGAACAGCACCCAGGTCCGAGAGTGGCGGCCTGGGAATTGCTGCGGGCTGTAAGCTCAAACCACCCCGCATGAGGCACTAGCGGGAGGTCTGCAGCTATGGCGGGGTAGGTGAAGCTTCCAAGAGCTCGTGTGGGCGGGCTAGAAAGTGGTGAGACCAACAGTCCACCCTACTGGAGCTTGGACGTCCAACACTGCACATCCGTCTCCGGGAGCTTTCATCCGGCCTCTTTCTGAACCGCAGGAACCTTGACGAGAGCAGATCCTAGAGGTAGGCGAAGACATATGGCTATATGCTCGTCGCGGGCACATGCGAGAAAGTCAGCCCACATACCTTGGTGTTCCACAAAGGGTCCGGGAGCCAATTGCTGTTCCTAGGATGCCCGTCGTCAGGAGGAGGGCAGTAATTCTCTGCGGGGGCAGCGATCAGTCACAGGGCGATTGGAGCAAAGCAATTGAGTCCAACTCAAACCAGTCTCCGTTCAGGTGAGATTTGGGAAGGAAGAAGAATAATAGAAGAGAGAAAAGGGAGTCCAGAGGCGGACGCCGCACGATAAACACGAGCGACTCCGGGGCAGCTTTTATACAGCTATGGGGGAGCTCGCTCCTGCACGGCTAGCTTGCTCAAGCACAACCTGCATGCTTCCCAACATTGACGATTGACAGACTGATCATAACCGCGCCGGTGGTACCTTCTCACCTGCCTGCCCACAAATTCCCAAGAACCGACCCCCTGCAAAACAGACCAAGAATAGAGGTGCAGCAGGTGCAGGTGCAGGTGCAGGCATGTGCATGGAGTCCGGCGGGAAGCGCAGGAATCCTCCTCGCGACTAAAAGAGCGTGCCCTTGGATCCGGGCTTCTAGGTACCTTGTTTCCAAGGTACAGGACACTACCGTAGCCCTCCCACCACGCCATGCAAATGCGGGGTGAGGTGGTGGGTGCTCGGCCGCCTGCCAACAACGCCGTCACCACAGTTGCTCATTGAGTTCACACCGCTGACGGCAGAGTCGCATGTTGCATGTTGCATGGCGGGGGGCCGCTCTGCTGCGGCTTCCCAGAGTCCAGTTGGCTCCCGTATCTGCTCGCTCGTGCTGCTCGATGATGCTCGATGCCTCCCGGGTGGGGGAGACTAGAGCTGCAACTCCTTCAGCATTGTCGTACGACTGACTCCCCGGGCGCAGAGGGTCCCTCTCTTCTCTCAACCATCCTCCAACCCGTCGTCCCCAGCAACTACTGAACAGCACCGCGGAGGCAGTTGGAAGCATTGGGCACCAACACCTGTCGCACCGTTCGAGGGCTTAGACACCGAGGCAACTCGAAACAGTCTGACGGTTTTGTTGCAGTGTGAGTGGCACTGGCGCTGTGGTGGCCGTGACGGGCCACAGATAATAGCTCCTGCGATGATGAGACGTAATTGCACAGCTTGCGTGCTACACGTAGCTGCAGTACCCCACCTTCGCGGGGGGCAACGGCCTGCCGACTGATACATAGATAATGCACGAAGTCTCCGAGCCTCGCTCCATCGTGATCTGTGCCCCTTTGGCTGGCATGACGGACTGACGGGCTGGCTGCATGCCCTGATGTTCGGCCATTGTCTCGGCCGTTGTTGAACTTTGGACTTGTCCCGTGGGGACTTGTGTGGGTGGCCGGGGGCGGGTCGAGCTGTCAGTTCCCCAGTGCGGATCCACTCCCTGGGACCTCGACCTTCTCGACACGCGATCGGTCCCGATGGTGGACGGTGATTGTCTAACCAGACTGCCTGTTCGCGCACGATGGGCCAACTTCTCGGTGGGGACACGGCAGCCAAGCATGGGCTGATTTTCTCACCCATCATGGGTGCTGCTCCGCTGCTCGCCAGCTCAGCCGGCTGCCCAGCCAACCTGAGGCCCTGCACCCAAGACCTGGACCTTCCAATCGTCTTCTTGAATTAAGCTAATAATCCCACTATTTCGTTGACGTGCTGGGGCTGCTCCGCGTCTTTCCTGAATACATGTACAATTCTTCACCTCCTGCCCGTAACCAGGTATCATGAACCAGATTGTTCGTCTCGTTCCCTTCATGACCCGCCCCAACTCCTTGCCAGAATAAAACAACCGTCCTGTCCCTCCTCCTGCTGGAGAGGTAGGATTGTCAGGCCACCGAATACCATCGTGTGATAGCAGCCCTGGGCCGCTGCTTTCCCCGCCGTTTTCCACAAAAAAAGACCACCGGT